>SJYT01077289.1:274495-290671 GCA_006410635.1 Cephalophus harveyi
ATATTCTAAAAAGAGAAACAGACATTTTATTAAGTTTATTAAGTAAAGCTGTATTTTAAAATAACACCAGAAGTCAAGATTATAAAGGAATATGTATTAATTCTAAAATATTTGCTGAACATAGAAAAGTTTATACACGTCCACATCAAAAAAATCATCTCTAACTCTACAATTTAAGAGCAACAACTATTGAAACAGTGTTTTCTAATTTCTAGTAAACTTGCATTTTTATGGAAATTAAATTTTTAGAGAGCTTCCCAGGTGGTGCTGGGCTTCCCAGTGGCTCAGCAGTAAAGAATCTGCCTGGAATGCAGGCACCATAGGAGATGTGGGTTTGATCCCTGGGTCAGGAAGATTCACTGGAGCAGGGCATGGCAACCCACTTCAGTATTCTTGCCTGGAGAATCCCATGGACAGAGGAACCTGGTGGCCTACAGTC
This sequence comes from Cephalophus harveyi, assembly GCA_006410635.1. Taxonomy (NCBI): domain Eukaryota; kingdom Metazoa; phylum Chordata; class Mammalia; order Artiodactyla; family Bovidae; genus Cephalophus; species Cephalophus harveyi. The sequence goes on from SJYT01077289.1 coordinate 274,935, forward strand.
CACAGGGTTGCAAAGAGCCATGACTGAAGCGACTTAGCATTCATGTATGTACATACCGTAATATTATAAAAGCAAGCAGATAAAATAAAATTTATAGTTTGGGTATGATAAATACATTTCTCAGAAAAACTTGGTTAAGGTAAAAGCTTGGCTTAATTATTCACAATAGCCAAGATGTGCATAACCTAAGTGTCCACCAACAGATGAAAGGATAAAGGTGTGATATACACACAAATAATGGAATATTATTCATCCGTGAGAAAAAAGGAAATACTGCTATTTGCAACAACATAAAGGACATTGAGGACACTATGCTAAGTGAAATAAGTCAGAAAGAGAAAGATAAATACTGCATGATAACTTATATGAGGAATCTGGGGGAATAAAACTCAAACTCACAGAAAGAAGTAGAAAGGTGGTTCTCAGGGGTTGGGGGCTAAAAGGGTACAAACCTTCAGCTACAAGATGAATAAGGTCTGAGGATCTAATGTATGACACAGTGACTCTAGCTGATAATAGTAGATTATATAACTGATATTTGCTAAGAGAGTAGAAATCAAATGTTCTTATCAAAAAAAAAAAAAAAATACCTGGAGGATTTGTTAGTTCAACTAGATGAGAGGAATTCTTTTACAATGTATACATATATCAAATCATTATGATGTATGATTTAAATATCTTAAAATGTTATTAGTTATACCTCAATAAACCTTAAAAAATTTTAGCTTATTTTTTAATTAAAGTACATGATAAGATTTCCTAGTTTAAAAAAAAAAATCAAAATATTCTGCTCCAAGTCTTACTTTCTTATAAACATGACCTAATTCTAGAATTCAAAGAAACAAAATTGCAAACTCTCATGATTACACTTGTATATGTTCTCCAACAAAACAGGTTGAGACACAACACTGAGGCCTTGGAAGGTGCCAGGGAAGTGATACAAAAGATGGCGTTTAGTTAAATGTTATATAATCACATTAATACAAAACCCATGTTATTACACCGGTCAAAAACATCAATCACTAACAGTATAATACTCATTAATGCTGAAAATATTATCACTTTAATTTTTTTAGCTTCCAAAATTTGGTTATCAAAACACATGACCTGGATAGTTGACATCAATCATAATGCAAAAATCCTGCAAATAATTTAGTATCTCATTTCTTATCTTGCCCCCTTTCATTTCATCTGCTTTGTGCTCATAGAAAAGAATTAGAAACATTTTTACCAGATACTTTTCTTCTAAGACAACAAATCTTTTCCCATGCCTACTTATTCTTTCCTGTGCCAAGTTTCGGTTTCACCTCTGCATTTCTAACACTCATTACACTGTGACGTTTCTAATAAAAAGGACACAGTTTAATGGTTTAAAGACTGTCAAAAGGCAATAAATATTAAGTACAATAAAACAGTTTAGACATTTACTGAATATGTCTTTGAGGAAACTCACAGTTCTTACCTTTTTAAAGCAACCTCAATGAAAAGTATGTATTACAGTATATGTCAAATACAGTTAGTCAAAAATATACAGAGAATACTGTACTAAGTTCTATGAGGGCTTCAATTCTCTCAACATTGGAACATTTTAACCAGTGGACCTCAAATGAGTTCAGATGTTTATCTTCTAGTCTTTGGGGCAACTGCACAAGACTTGGAATGGCAACAGCTTCCTGGCCATTAACCCTCGTAGACTCTTTTGCGTATCACAGTATGCTATCCAAATACTTTTTTAAGTGTGTCAAGGTTGGGAAGGTTAGTTACCACAAATCAAGGCTTTACATACATGCATGAATTCATATATATATATATATATACACACACACACACACATATATATAGGCAGTCCCTACTCTACATGTAGTAGGGGATGATAAAAATAATCACGCATAAGCCAAAATTATGCAAGCGATTTTAATAATCAATGGGAAAAATTACAGTTGTTCCATTACCTTTAAGATTTTTGGTCAAAACATAAATTCCCCATCAGTTATAAATGCATGGAGAAATGAAGACAGTAAAAACTAATCTTTATTTAGTAGACTATAAATTGTAAACACTGAGATTTATCATTATAAAACTCATTAAGAGTAGTCTGAATAGTGCTTGTCACCTTCTCCTGTTACAACTCCCTATAAGAGTTAGGGGGCAAGCACCTATAAGATAGGGAGCAAGCACCTTTTCTATGCTGTGGAGGAGGGTCACATTTGCTGATCATTGTTGGATCTGCTCCCAACGTTATACCCTTTGCACTTTTAAGGTCATGAAATATCTCAAAGAGTTCCTTCAATGTAAAATACTGTGCCAGGGTCATTTCTTCATCCTTTATGCCACAAACACTTTCCTTATTTATGTGAGTCAGTTCACTTTCACTAAGTTCCTCTGGTGGCTTATCTTGTCTCTTGAACCTTAGCAGTGTCAACATTTCTACTGTCAGTTATTTCTTCTATAACTCCATTTACATTCAATTCAAATTCCATTTTCAGCAGTATGGTCTTTTGTTTCTTTGCTGTGCTTTAATCTTTGTTGGCCAATTCCCTCTTCTGATAATCCACTTTTACAAAACATCATGTGAGTTTATCACTGGGAGACAAGGAGGGAACACAACTAGACATTTTGCTTTCTATGCATGATCTCAGTAACGGGTACACAGTGACCAAAAACACTGACAGACTCTTAAAGGAGTGATATGATTGGTGACTGGTCATGATGTATGTCTGTTATTCATGTAGTGATCTGTGGACTGAAGAGTCAGCAGTAAAGTTGGTAGTTTACACAATTACAGTTAGTATACCTTTGTAACTGACATTTGTGGATATCAGAATAGCACAAAGGAATAGTTGCTTGTATGTCAACTATGCAGAATTGATATACATTAGATAACTGAAAAGTAGATACAGAAGTTGTGGTAAGATGACTTTGGGAATTTTCTTTAGGGAGTACATATTAGTATTTGGGGCAAGAGGGAAAAAAGAACACAGCAATCTAAAGGAAGAGAAGAACGTGTTCATAGCAAAGCAGGCAAACAAAAAACAAGTATTTTTATTCTACCTGGAAAAGACTCTGATGCTGGGAGGGATTGGGGGAAGGTGGAGAAGGGGACGACTGAGGATGAGATGGCTGGATGGCATCACGGACTCGATGGATGTGAGTCTGAGTGAACTCCGGGAGATGGTGATGGACAGGGAGGCCTGGCGTGCTGCGATTCATGGGGTCGCAAAGAGTCGGACACAGCTGAGCGACAGAACTGAACTGAACTGGAAAGGAGACTAGGAGCTACAGGAAAGGTATTCAAGGTACGGTCCTTGGACTACTAGCATCAGCACCACCTGAGAACATGCTATAAATGCTAAAGTCTTAGGTTCCAATCCAGACCTACTGAATCAGACACTCCTAGGGTCAGGGCCAATAATCTTCAATCTAACAAGCTCCACAAATGACTGTGACACACAGTCAATTTAGATAATTGCTGAACTAGAGTCCTATAAATCAATATACTCTTCAGTTCAGTAAGTGACATTTTGTATCTCTTGTGTTTTGTATGATACGCTACATCTGAATCTCTCAATCACACATGTAAACTCTACCCTCACTTTTCTCTCCAAAAGATCTAATGTCAAAAAAAAAAAGAAAGAAAGAAAGCTCTAATGCACTGGTCCCCAGCTTTGATTTCTGAGAAGAAACTGTCTTAAATTTCTTTGAAATTTTGAGATCATAGAGCTGGGCAGGGAAAACTGACAATGAAATGCCACAGTTAAATGGAGGAGCGGCTAGCAAAGGTTGAGTGAGGAAAACACAGGTCACAACTTAGAAAGGACTAGGGTGCATGATTGCATGGGAAAGAAATACGAGCACGTGGAAATCTTCTGGTTAAGATTTCATCCCAGTTTCTAAGACACAATGAATTATTTGTATTCAGGCACACTGATTAACATTGTTATACACACAGTGCTTCATTTTTGTTACCTCTGACCTCCCCTCAACCCCGTTTTTCCCTAGCCCTGTTTAAGGTTTACAGCAAAGTTATAAACTTAAAAATTGTGACTAGGACTTCACTGGTGGCACAGTGAATGAGGATATGCCTGCCAATACAGGGGACACAGGCTTGATCCCCAGTCAGGGAGGATTCAAAATACTGCAAAGTAGCTAAAGCCGGTGCACCACAACTACTGAACTGCATGCTGCAACTACTGAAGCCCATGTGCTTAGAGTCTGTGCTCCGCAACAAGAGACGCTACTTAATGAGAAGCCTGTGCACTGCAACGGAGAGACGCCCCTGCTCACCGCAACTAGGAAAGTCCACGTGCAGCAGCAAAGACCCAGCAAAACCAAAAATAAATAAATAAATAATTGGGAAAAACTGACTAAATTCTGATCCTGCCACTGATGGACTCTGTGGCATATATGAGGGTTTCTTTTTGTTCTTGTTGTTGCTGTTTTAAATAAGCAGCATCTTTCATTTTCAGCAACAAAGTCATCCTTAATAAACCCGAGGATGCTATACTGCACAACTCTGAGGATGACCATTCATATAGAATGGACTGGGCACACTGTCTCTTTGACGGTGTACAAAGTGGAGATAATAAAAAATATTTTCTATTTTATATGTAACAGAACTCTACAACAACATTCCAAGGGGAGGACCATGTGGTCAGTCTACTTACTTAACATGAATAATGTTTTTAATTTCTTTAGAGAAAAAATAAAAGCTATAATGTTTTCTTCTTGTATTCCAATGGCTTGTCTTACACACATCTAGGAAAAGTAAAATGAATAAAGTCTATAAATTCTGTGTTTTTTTATCTACGATTTCCCTTCTCCTTGACTTCTTACTGTTCTTTCAACCAATTATCCAAGCCATCTTCACTCTCTAAAAAATACTTATTGAGCACCTCTGTGTGTCAGATACTGTTCCAGGTGCTTATATCAATAAACAAAACAGAGACAGGCCATAAATACTATGAGTAATTAAATTACATAATTTGTTAGGGGTTACCAGAAAAAGGGAATGGGACTATATTCAGAGCCAAAACCAGGAGAAGAAAGACACCTGGAGATGTGAGTCTGGCACTGAGGGCTGCTTCTCTCTTAGAAGCACCTGTTAATCTGGAGAAAGCAACTGAGACCTCAGAGATGAACCAGAGTTTTCAATAGTCTCTCAGGATTAGAAGAACAAAAACTGGTCTATGAATTAGATAAACAAACGTTCTGAGTTGGGACCTCGGCTCAGTGCTTCTCTACAAGGACTTATAGCTTCAACATACAGTGGCACACATGGATAAGATTTATTATAGCAAAAGGATACAAATAAAAGGAGAATCCAAAAGAGGAAAAGAAGTGTGGGATAAAGTTCAGAGAAAATGAGATGCAATCTTCAAAAGTCCTTTGTTGACTTTCCATTTGAGATGATAAAAAAGCTCTGGAAATGGACAGTGATGATGGTCACATGGCACTAGGAATGTACTTAATCATAGGAAATCATACACTAAAAACTGCACAGCAGGACTTCCCTAGCAATCCAGTGGTTAAGACACTGTGCTTCCAGTGCAGGGGTTGGAGTTAGATCCCTGATCGGGGTACTAAGAGCCCACATTATTTTTTTTTAATGTATAGGAAATTGTACCCTGGAATTATTAAAATGGTACATTTTATGTTACAAACACTTTTCTACAATTAAAAGAAAGGCCTTTCTCGCTGGAGCCACACAAGATCCACTTAATTCCTCCAGCAACATCATCTTTTTGTACCAGATAAACTTAATGAAGACTCAGCACTCAATGCTTTTATTGGGGGATGTATCATGCAGGCAACCCTTTGCCTAATACATAACAAAATTCCAGACACTCAGAAAGCAGATGTTCAGAATAAGCCATATTATTTATACAAACAGTGTAGGTACAATGAGCCCTCCTTATCAGCTAATGGATGTCTGACATCAGCGTAGAAAACTGTTTACTAGCCAAGATCAATGCAAAGAAATAGAGGAAAATAACAGAATGGGAAAGACTAGAGATCTCTTCAAGAAAATTAGAGATACTAAGGGAACATTTCATGCAAGGATGGGCTTGATAAAGGACAGAAATGGTCTGGACCTAACAGAAGCAGAAGATATTAAGAAGAGGTGGCAAGAATACATGGAAGAACTGTACAAAAAAGATCTTCACGACCCAGATAATCATGATGATGTGATCACTAATCTAGAGCCAGACATCTTGGAATGTGAAGTCAAGTGGGCCTGAGAAAGCATCACTACGAACAAAGCTAGTGGAGATGATGGAATTCTAGTTGAGCTGTTTCAAATCCTGAAAGATGATGCTGTGAAAGTGCTGCACTCAACCTGCCAGCAAATTTGGAAAACTCAGCAGTAGCCACAGGACTGGAAAAGGTCAGTTTTCATTCCAATTCCAAAGAAAGGCAATGCAAAAGAATGCTCCAACTACCACACAATTGCACTCATCTCACATGCTAGTAAAGTAATGCTCAAAATCCTCCAAGCCAGGCTTCAGCAATACGTGAACCGTGAACTCCCTGATGTTCAAGCTGGCTTTAGAAAAGGCAGAGGAACCAGAGATCAAATTGCCAACATCCGCTGGATCATGGAAAAAGCAAGAGAGTTCCAGAAAAACATCTACTTCTGCTTTATTGACTATGCCAAAGCCTTTGACTGTGTGGATCACAATAAACTGTGGAAAATTCTGAAAGAGATGGGAATACCAGACCACCTAACCTGCCTCTTGAGAAATCTGTATGCAGGTCAGATCAACCCTGGGATTTCTTTGGAAGGAATGATGCTAAAGCTGAAACTCCAGTACTTTGGCCACCTCATGCGAAGAGTTGACTCATTGGAAAAGACTCTGATGCTGGGAGGGATTGGGGGCAGGAGGAGAAGGGGACAACCGAGGATGAGATGGCTGGATTGCATCACGGACTCGATGGACGTGAGTCTGCGTGAACTCCGAGAGATGGTAATGAACAGGGAGGCCTGGCGTGCTGCGATTCATGGGGTCGCAGAGTTGGACACGACTGAGCGACTGAACTGAACTGAGCCAAGTTCCCAGATGCTAGCAGACAACCAGCCTTGCAAGCAGGCTTTTCCAAAGACTGGCAATGTCAGACCATGAATGGCAACATCCCAGCAGTAAGTGGGAAACATACTGGCCTTTCTAGGGTGCAAAGCCAAGCTTCAAACCACCTAACTCCCTGTAACTGGATTACAGTGAATCCAGATTGCTAGTGTAGTCAAGAGTAATATAGAAAGACAACATTGTAGCTTTAACATCATGTCCATAATTTTTTATATACAATAAAAACTGGCCCGATAAAGAATATTCTGACATACAATGAAGAGACATGGAATAAACAAGAAGAGAGAAAAACAACATGGCACAGAATGAAGTGTCCCTGTAAAAAGACATGTTGAAACCCTAAATTCCTACTCTCTCAGAAAGTGGCTTTCCTTGGAAATAGAATTGTTGTAGATGTCATTAGCTATGATGGAAGTGAAGTTGCTCAGTTGTGTCCGACTCTTTGCGGCCCCATGGACTGTAGCCTACCAGGCTCGTCTGTCCATGAGATTTTCCAGGCAATAGTACTGGAGTGGATTGCCATTTCCTTCTCCAGGGGATCTTCCTGACCCAGGAATCGAACCCGGGTCTCCCACATTGTAGACAGACGCTTAACCATCTGAGACACCAGAGTGGACCTTTAATTCAATATGAAAGGTGTCCTTATAGGAAGAGGATAGAGACATACAGGAAAAAAGATCCTGCATGATGACAGAGGCAGAGATGAAAATGATATATCTACAAACCAGTAATGCCAAAACACCAAAAGGAAAAAGGGGCAACAAAGGATTCTCTCTTATAGGTCTCAGAAGGAGCATGGCCTTTTAAAACCTTCATTTTAAACTTCCAGCCTTCAGAACTGTGAAACAAATATCTATTGTGTTAAGCTATCCAGTTTGTGGTATTTTGTTATGGAAGCCTTATAAAATTAACACACACACAAATAATAGAAAAGACCTGCAAAGACTCTAGATAACAGAGGTATTAGATACAGACTTTAAAGCAGTTTTGCCTAATACACCTAAGATGTATTCACTGTGCCTAAGACATAATTGAGACTTTTTATAGCAACTACACAAAAGAATTTCTAAAGAAATGTATAGAAAGAACCAAATGAAAAATCTAGAACTAAAAAAAAAAACAGTAAATGCAATTAAGGACTCGGGTGATGAGTGAAATAGTGTATTAGGGATAGCTGAAGAGGAAATTAGTAAACTAGAAGAAAATACTGAGAATCATGCATGAAGAGTCAAAAGGAGGGTAAATAGAGAAGAGCATGTAAGGATGTTCAGAACACAGTAAGATGTAACATAATACAACCTAGATCCAGAGGAGAAAGCAAATGAGGAGGAAGTGATGTTTGGTGAGATAATGACTGAGAATTCTCCCAAACAGGTAAAGGTCATCAAATCACATACCAAGGAGCAATATGTTATTAAATGAAAAACATGTAAAAAGAAATATTTACAACAACAAAAGACTAACATAGGTACAATGTAGGACACTTGTTGAAAGGGGGAGAGAGAAAATTTAAAGTCTGACAAAGAAAAAGAAACATATTACTTGCAAAGCAGCATGAATGGATAAACAGCTGACTTTTCAACAGAAACAAAGCCAGGAAACATGGAGTGGGGGAAGGGTAGGTTCGGCATCTGGGGTTAGCAGATGTAAATTACTATATAAAGGATGGATAAACAACAAAGTCTTATTGTATAGCACAAGAAATTATATTCAATATCCCATGGTTAAAATATAATGGAAAATAATATAAAAAGAACATATATATACACACACATATATATGTAGTATAACTAAATCATCTTGCTCTACAACAGATATTAACGCAACACTATAAATCAACTATACTTCAATTTAAAAACAGAGCAAACATTGAACTGATAATCAGAAACTCCTCAAAAAGAAAACTCTAGGCCCGCAAGCTTCACATGTCAATTGTACCAAACATTTAAGTAAGAAGTAACACTGATTTTTACAGAAATTCTACCACATAACAGAAAAAGAGGAAACAGATCCCAAATCATTTTAAGACATAAACTTAATCTTAATACCAATACCTCACAAGGAAACTTACAGGTCAATCTCACTTATAAATACAAATGGCAAGATAAATATTAATAAACTGAATCTACCAATTTTTGGACAGTGGCATGGGGTCACAAAGAATTGGACATGACTGAGTGACTAACACTTCCACCAATATTTAAAAAGAGTAATATATCATGAGCAAGCTAGAATTACGGCAGGAACACAAGTTTGGATTAACATTTTAAAATTAATATGATTCATCACATTAGTGGAATAAAAAAGTTATACCATCATATAATCTCAATAAATACAGAGAAAATATCTGAAAATTTCTTTTTTTTACCCGTTCATTATTAAAATTCTTAACTAGGTATAGAAAGGAACTTCTTTCTACAAACAAAAGGCATACACAAACACCCATACAAAACACTACATAAAATGGTGAAATGTTGAAAGTCTCCTCCTTTAAGATTAGACACAGACAAGGACGCCCATTATTTACCTTCTATTTGAATTCTAGGCAAAGGTAGCAAGGAATAAAAAGGTATAATGATTGTAAAGAAGAAGTAAGATGGTCATTATTTGCAGAGAACATAATTGTTTGACTTGAAAAAATAAATTATTAGAATGATCTATCAAGCCAAGTTACTAAGATATAAAATCAACATACAAAATTAATATGCAAATAAATCCTGTATTATCAGTAACAGCCTATAAGAAAATAAAATTTCAGAAATATCATTTATAATAACATATCAGCCAGCAACAAAAACATTTAACAAAAGATGTGCAAGAACTTTACAAAGAAAACCATATTAATAGAAATTAAAGATATAAATAGAAGAATATCTAACTAAAGTTTACAGATTGAAGGATTTGTTATTATAAAGCTGTTAATCTGTTCCACATTGACTGAGTCAATGCACTTCCTAAGAAAAAGCCCAATCTTCCTTTTGCTGTTGGCTGAAACTGACAAGCTGATCCCCAAATCTGTAAATGCAAAGAGCTAAGAACAACCAAGAAATTCTTGAAGATAAACAAGTTGACACGGAACTACTCCATACTCTGTAATGACCTATATGGGAAAAGAATCTAAAAAAGAGTGGATATATGTGTCTGTATAACTGATTCACTATGCTGTACACCTGAAACACAACATTGCAAATCAAATATACTCCAGTAACAGTTAATTAAAAATAAAAAGTTGACAAGATTTGCTTCATCAAACAGTAAAAGATTTTATAAAGCTAATGTAATTAAGACAGTGCTAAGTGTCTAGCTAGAGTAATTAAAACAGGATAAAGAAATAGGGAGTCCAGCTTAGATTCATGTATATAACTCAAGTAAAATGGGACAGCAGAGAACGGATAGTCTTTTTCAATAAACGGTGCTGAAAACTGGAAAAAAAAACACTTAATATTCCATGAAAAAATAAATACCACATAAACTATGTATCTGGAAATTAAAAAATAATTTTAGACAGGTTTCCAGAAGATATTATATTCATGATGCTGCTGTAAGGAAGACTTGTTAAACCAGGCAAAAAAACAACACTAATCATAAAGAAAATGGCTAAATATTGGTTTTTATTAAATCCAAAAGATACCACTAAGAGACTGAAAAGGCAAGAGCAGGAGAAAATTACTTGTAACATTTAAAACCAACAAAGAACAAACAAGTAAATAAACAAAAACTTGACAACAGTGAAAGAGGTTTGAATAGGCAATTCACAAAAGTGAATATCCAAATGATTATTAATCATATGACAAAGTGTCCAACTTCATAAATAACCAAGGAAAAGCAAATTAAAACAATAATGGGGGGTGGAGAGAAAAAAAACAATAATGAGATGTTACTAATACATACCCACCAGCGTGACTAAAATTAAACTGATAATGCCAAGTGTGGGCAAGGATGTGGAGAAGATATAACCCTCACATGCTGCTAATATAAGTGTATATTGGTATAATCATTTTGGAAAGCTTTCTGGAATTATCTAGCTGAAGATAATGTAGCTTAAGCTATGACCCAGTAATTCCACTCTCAGGTATGTGCCCAGTAGCAATACATACACATTGCTCTAACAGACACTTATGTTCATAGCTGCATTAACATAGACACAACCGAAACAGGCTCCCAGAGTTAAATGCAGAAATAAATGGTGGTATATTCTTAAAAAGGAAAATGTCAAAAAGAAAAATATTGTTATATACAACATAAACTTCAAAAACTATTAAGCAAAAGAAGGTATAAATGAAAGAACTTTATAATTCTATCCATACAGAGCTGCTGTTGCTGCTGCTGCTAAGTCGCTTCAGTCGTGTCCGACTCTGTGCGACCCCACAGATGGCAGCCCACTGGGCTCCGCCATTCCTGGGATTCTCCAGGCAAGAATACTGGAGTGGGTTGCCATTTCCTTCTCCAATGCATGAAAGTGAAAAGTGAAAGTGAAGTCGCTCAGTTGTGTCTGACTCAGCGACCCCATGGACTGCAGCCTACCAGGCTCCTCCGTCCATGGGACTTTCCAGGCAAGAGTACAGGAGTGGGGTGCCATTGCCTTCTCCGCCATACAAAGCTGGTGAAAACCAAATGATTACGTTAGAAGGCGGGACACTGGTTACTAGTGGAGAAGAGGAAGAAGGCTATAAAGGGAAGTGGCAAAAGATGGGTCTCTGGCAGTTTTCAGCTTTTTGATCTGGGTGTGAGTTATAGAGGTGCAGACTTTGTTATGTAATTCCTTGAGCTGTACATTTTTCACTTTTCTCCTGCATTAGCAGGTGCGTTCTTTACCACCTGAGAGGTCCTTTTCTTTTCACTTTTCTGAATGTATGCTATACTTTAAAAATAACATATATGAAAGAAAAATATTATCAAAGCAAAGGTATATGTTATAACCAACAATATTTTAGGACAGAAGTAGTACTATGTAGATCTTTTTGAAAATTATGCATATATATAGAGAAGTTCTCAGTTTTGTTGTTTTAGCCTGCTTTTAATCTCTAGTTTAAAAATCCTTTCTTACTCTCATATTTTAATCTAAATTTTAGGCTAATAGCTATTTTTTTCTCAGTACAAAAATATACAAAGTATAACTTCATTGTCTTGTGGCATTTATTTTCATTAAGGAGAAGTGTGCTTTTAGGGCATTATATTACATAATAATAACATAGTGAAGGACAGGAAAGTTTGGCATGCTGCAGTCCATGGGGTCGCAAAGAGTCAGACACGACTGAGCAATTGAACAACAACAAAAATTACATAATCATTGTAAGAAAAAGGATTTGTGTATAGAGTCCCTGAGGTAGATTCAACAAAATATTATTATTATTACTATTCTGACTGCACCATGTGGCTTATGGTATCTTTTCCTCAATCAGGGATTGGACACAGGGCCATGGAAGTGAAAGAACTGAGCTCTAACCACTGTACTGCCAGAGAATTCCCTGAACAAAATATTATTATGTCCATTACCTACAGATGAAAAAGCTGAGGACTCACAAGCTTGAATGTTTTTACCCAAAGTAAAAAGAAAACTGTAAAGTATGAAGTACTCATACACATATCTTCTGACTCACACATTCGGCATGATTTTTACATTCCATTATAATTGAAAAGCACAGGCTGTGGAATCAGAAGACACATGGATACAAACCCCGGATTTCCCACAAACTTTAATCTTGAGCAATAAACTCTATAAGCCTCAGTTTCCTCATCTGTAAAACAGACAACACTTATTTTACAGAATAGTGAGGATTAGTAACAATGGATATACAGTCCTTGACCTACATCACATACTTCATTAATGACAGTTAGAAATACTGCTGTATTACTTTATATATAGAAAAATACACATATACATGTATATATATACACACACATATACAGTTTCTAAGGAAAATTTTGGAGTATTTCAAGTGTATTATAATTTGGTTTGAGAGTGGTAGATACATAAGGAAGCAAAAGGAGAGAACAAAACAAAATACACAGCAATATCCTAAGAGCTGTTATATTGGGAGCCTAAGAGGAACAGAAGCTAAAAGGACAAGAATAGTACAGGGAGGAAGACTGACACAGAATCAAAAAACAGAATATCTGAAAAGAAAGACATTACTAATTTCAAGTGTATTGATCAGTTGCTAAGAGTCCAACTCTTTGTGACCCCATGAACTGCAGCATGCCAGGATTCCTTGTCCTTCATTATCTGCTGGAGTTTGCACAAACTCATGTCCATCGAATCAGTGATGCCATCCAACAATATATCATCCTCTATCACCCTCTTCTCTTGTCCTCAATCTTTCCCAGCATCAGTCCTTCCAATGAATATTCAGGGTTGATTTCCTTTAGGATTGACTGGTTAGACCTCCTTGCAGTCCAAGGGACTCGCAAGAGTCTTTTTCTGACATCACAGTTCAAAGCATCAATTCTTCAGCGCTCAGTCTTCTTTATGATTCAACTCTCACATATGTACATGACTACTAGAAAAACTGTAGTTTTGACTATAAAGACCTTTGTTGACAAAGTGATGTCTCTGCTTTTTAATATGCTGTCTAGGTTTGTCATAACTTTTCTTCCAAGGAGCAAGTGACTTTCAATTTTGTGGCTGCAGTCACCATCTGCAGTGATTCTGGAGCCTCCAAAAATGGAATCTGTCACTGTGTTTATTTTTTCCCCATCTATTTGCCATGAAGTGTATACTATAACTCATATCTAGCAAAGCATCATACAGGTAAAAACAATGCTCAATTAGCCTTTATTGAGATGTCAAAGGGAAATAATAAATACTTTTGAAGAGAGATGTACCAAATAATATTTTGTATACATCTTTTACCTCTTGACCATCTGTAGATAGGCACTCTTCTTTAAAGCTAAAACCACTAACTCCACACAATGTAAGGTAGAACTACAAAATAGAGAGACTAAGTAATGAGTCACACATGCTACTTTAGAGTCATACCTGATATATAACTTATTTTAATTATACTGTCATTCCAGACACCACAAGGACAAACTGACTATTACTGTTTTTATCTTATTTCCTGAAAGTAACTCTAGCAAAAACTTATTTAAGAGTCCATTCTCCTAAAGTCCCGTCCTGTCGCAACATTTCTCTTAAAAGAGTAATAAAATAAAATTGTAAAAAACCTCAAAACTCACAGATGTTTTAAAAATAGTATTTTAAAACATTCACCCTCACATAAAAAAAAAAAAAAAGCACATCATTTAAGAATACAGCATTAAGTTTCTCACCAAACAGTTGTCAAAGACACTAAACATGCCACCTCATTACATCAAAATGAATGGCTTATCAGTAGATAGGATTCACTGATGATAAATAGCATGTAAGGGAATGACTACTTATGACTTTACAGAGTACAGTAGCCCCCCCTTATCCACAGGTGACACAATCTAAGAGCCCCCCAGTAGATGCCTGAAACTGACTGTACCGAACTTTACATACATTGTTTTTTCTACACATACATACCTATAATAAAGTTTAATGTATAAATTAGGCACAGTAAGAGTTTAACAACAATAACTAATTATAAGATAGACCAATTTTAATAATATACTATAATAAAAGATTTTTGAATGTGGTGTGTTTCTCCCTCCCTCTCTCTCAAAATATCTTACAAATTGAATGCCTTTCCCATTTAAATTAATACTTATCTGCTCTGTGACAATAACCTTTGTGGTTTGAGGTTTGTTTTGCAGTTTGACAGCAAAACAAACATGCATTCTTTATCTTTTGTAACTTCAAGATAGAAGATTCATTCTGACCATAGATCTTTGCCACACAGCACATAAATTTTCTTTCCAAATTAAGAAAAGAAAGCTGAAAACTTTCAACTTTTCACTTAAAGGAAGCAGTCTGCAGTTTCTCCTAAGCATATGTAAATCGCCAGCATCACATACTCTTGCACTTTGGGACTGTTAAGTTAAAAAAGGGTTACTTGAAGATAAGCACTGATAACTGGGATACTACAAAGTGACTAATGGGCTGGAGAGACTGGAAAAGGGGTGATTCACATCCCAGGCACTATACAAAATGGTGTGCTTTTTAAAACTTACAATTGGCTTATTTCTGGAATCTTTCATTTACTATTTCAGACCATGGTTGACTAGTTGAAGATAACTGAAACCACAGAGTGACACTGCAATTAAGGGGTGACTATCGCTATTAAGGGGTGACTATCGCTGGATTATCGAAAAAGCAAGAGAGTTCCAGAAAAACATCTATTTCTGCTTTATTGACTATGCCAAAGTCTTTGACTGTGTTCAGTTCAGTTCAGTCGCTCAGTCGTGTCCGACTCTCTGCAACCTCATGAATCGCAGCACGCCAGGCCTCCCTGTTCATTACCATCTCTCGGAGTTCACTCAGACTCACGTCCATCAAGTCAGTGATGCCATCCAGCCATCTCATCCTCGGTCGTCCTCTTCTCCTCCTGCCCCCAATCCCTCCCAGCATCAGAGTCTTTTCCAATGAGTCAACTCTTCACATGAGGTGGCCAAAGTACTGGAGTTTCAGCTTTAGCATCATTCCTTCCAAAGAAATCCCAGGGCTGATCTCCTTCAGAATGGACTGGTTGGATCTCCTTGCAGTCCAAGGGACTCTCAAGAGTCTTCTCC
>SJYT01077289.1:300976-336514 GCA_006410635.1 Cephalophus harveyi
TATATACTGCATTTGCTTTAAAAATAGGATCTTTTTTTTTGAAAAGTGATAGTAGGTTATAAAAATTAAAATTAAAGGAGAAATAGAGGACTTAAAAATTTTAAAAAGTTTTAAAAAAAGAAAAAGAAAAGAAGGAAAAACAAACAACAACATCAACAAAACAAAACAAAACAAAAAAAAGAAAAGAAAAAGAATGGTTGTAAAAATAGTAAAGATATTTCTGTGACTTTCTCTGGTGTTGTGGGCAGTGTGGGGTCACTTCCAAGGCGGTTCCCTCTGTTTAACTTCTTCTGTTTGCTGGTCTCTTCAGTGTCTGGTTTCTCTCCTGGCACAAGGGGGGCGGTGGTGGACACTTTTTTTTTTAGGCTCACTTGTTCAGTCGTGCTGTGAGGAGGGAGGGATGCTGCAAACAAATAAAACTGGCATGTGCTCGCAGCGTCTCAGCCACGTGGGCATGCCCCTGCACACAGAGCACACTGCTGAGGCTCTACGTTGCTCTGCCGGGTACCGTCTGAGGCCTGCCCTAGGCTGCATGCACCTCCTCAGTCTAAGCCGCTCAGGCTTGGCTCTCAGGTAGCCCTCAGAGGTGCAGACTCGGTTGGGCCTGCATTTTGTGCCCTTCCTAGGACCGAGTAGCTCAGGTGTTTGGCGAGCACAGTCACTGCAACTTATCTCCTTTCCCGTCCCTGCTGCTCAGTTTTCTGGGTGTACCACTGGCAGCCCTTGTGAGGCAGATGGTGACTGTCCAGGACCCCAAGAAGTCTTAGCAAAGAAGCCTGCTTGCAGTTTGGTAGGTAAAGTCTCTCCAGGGCTGTGATTGCCCTCTTCCAGCCCTTACAGCTCTGGCTGCCTGCCACCAGAGGGGGATGGTCTGCAGCTGGCTATTTCTGTTTCGTTCTTTGTTCTGTGTGCAGTCCTGGTGGTGTCTTATGTTAGAGCTTTTCATGTGGTAGCTATCCCACAGTCTGGTATGCTAGCCCAAGTTAGTTCGCTCTGGTTACACTCACGGCATTCCAGCCCGATTCTTAAAAAAGCACTGCAGCCCATGCCTCCCTGCCCAGCCCCCACTTGCTAGTGGTGGATGCAGGCGTCTGTGCTGCTTCTCCACTGGGGGAGTTACCGTTGGGCTCATAATCTGTTGGGTTTAATTATTTATTTATTTTTCTTCCCTGTTATGTTGCCCTCTGTGCTTCCAAGGCTCACCACAGACTCGGCAGTGAGAGTGTTTCCTGGTGTTTTGAAACTTCTCTCTTTTTAAGACTTCCTTCCCGGGCCAGGACTCTCTTCACGGGACAGAGCTCCCTCCCTACCTCCTTTGTCTCTTTTTTCATCTTTTATATTTTTCCTACCTGTTTTTGAAGACAATGATCTGCTTTTCTGGGTGCCTGATGTCCTCTGCCAGCATTCAGAAGTTGTTTTGTAGAATTTACTCAGCGTTGAAATGTTCTTTTGATGAATTTGTGTAGGAGAAAGTGGTCTCCCCATCCTATTCCTCCACCTTCTTAGGACTGCCCCCCCAGCTGAATTTTAATTCCACTATAGCCACATGTAGCTAGTGGCTGACATATTGGACAACATAGATTTATAGAACATTTCTGTCATTGCAGAAAGATATTTGAAATCACTTGTCAANTTACTCAGCGTTGAAATGTTCTTTTGATGAATTTGTGGGGGAGAAAGTGGTCTCCCTGTCCTATTCCTCCGCCATCTTAAATATACTTTTTTAAAAGAGGAAAGTCTTATAGCCTATTTCTTTTCCACCCCAAAAGGATCTTGGCTTACACATGAAAAGAGGAAAATTAAAGTATACCCTTTGCCACAACATCTAAAACTGCACATACAACTTTTGCTAAAGTATGAGAAATATGAAAGTGATACATGCTTCTCTTCCTTTGCTCACCTACAACTGTACCTAAGTCATGTGTTAAACCATCTATTTTAAGCTACAGCTGAAAGGAAGATTATGAAGTAATAGCAACAGTGTGAAAAATCAATTTCTAATCACAACACTCTTCTCAAGTCCCAGAAATCAGTTCTAATTATTGGCAAAGATGTTCCTAGGTTTAACACCAAGGCTGCAACATATCTGAAATAAAATAACCAGATTAAGGAAGGACAGGACAATAAAATGGGAGGGGGGTGTTGTCACATGAGTGTGTAATAGCAACAAAGCAGTGGCTAACTTTACAATGAGTTATAAACTATTTTTTTTTTTTTTTGGCCCCACCTCACAAGCTTATGGTATCTTAGTTCCCTGACCAGGGATTGAACCTGGGCCCTCAGCAAAGAAAGCACTGAGTCCTGACTAGTGGACTACCAGAGAATTCCCTAAACAATCTTTTTATTGTTACAATAAAGGCAATAATTCTCTCCTTGCAAGAAAATGTACATTGAAAGAAGCCCCTTATTTATTATTCCACTTGAAAATGGAACACTTATGTTGATTTTCTACCAAGTACTAGGAATAGCAGAACTGGTAAAAAAAGATGTTTCAATAATAAAAGTTCTCTAAGCCATTTACAAGCAATCGAATGAGAGGATTCAACAGTAAGACAATCCTCAGATACTGGGCTTCTTTGAGCTCTTCTTACAGAGACACTAAAGTAAATGTAAGGCACCAAACAGTTTAGATACGACTTAGTACCAACACAAAAACATTGTCACCATATGCTTGTTAATTAAATCACAATCAGATTCTACACAGGTGTGCAACCACAAGAAAATCAGTTATTCTACTCAAAATATTAACAGTTAGATATTTCACAAATGCCTTTGATCAACAAACAGCAGTACTTTACAAAGCTATTATGCACCAACTAAACTTAATACTCCTGCAGAGAAGCCCAAGGCATCTCACCTAACACTGCTAATTTATTAATTTGTCTTCTTAGCTATAAAGTTTCACGTTTTTCCAACATTAGATTATCTAAAAACCAATTACAGCTTCAATCAGCAGTTTATTTTAATCTTAGTATCTGAAAATAATCTTAAAGGAAATGAATTTTAAAATGTCAAAAGAGGCAATTTACTAAGCATTAGACTGTTTAGTCTAAACCATTTCCTATAATCCATGATAAAAGACTTCAACTGTAAAAGATAATCACAACCTGTTACAATAATGCACTTAATTTTCTATTTTGCTAACCAAAACTGACTAAATCCAGGGACTAAATAAACTAAATTGTGGATATTCGCAGGTTATTAACTGTGAAATGAAAAGGTGCTATAAATAATATGCACAAAAAAGAGTAGAAAGAAATCGGAAAGAGAGTTAGCTTACTTAGGATTAAGAATATCTGAGACAGATGTATAGAGAAGGCCTGAATTTAAAATGGAGAGAATACTGTTTGATAAACTTGAGAAGATTCACTGACGGACACAAACTGAGTCAGAATACAGATGGACCTATGAGACTACAACATGCCTACAAAGGGTGATTTTGGAAGGGCTCAAGTGCACCCAATACAAAATAGAGATACTCATTACAGGATGCAGTGGAAAGGAGGGCAGACAGGAACAGGGCTTAGAAAGTAAAAAACTGAATTACTTGTTTCAAAATCTGACACATCGCTCATGTAATTTATTTAGAAAGTCATTTTGCTCTACTGAGTCACTTAAAAGAAATGAAGCAGAACTGTATAGAGCACTAATTAAACACATTAACCTAATAAGTAGAACACTTCTTTTCCCTTCCTTCCAGCTTCCCTAACAGATACCTTTTTTGTTTCCCCCAGTCTAATTCTGATAACAACTAAGCTCCTAACCTACTCTGATATTTGAAACAAAGCTCAGCTTATTGCAAAGTTTCTCTAGGGCAAGAACCCCACAACTTTCATCAGGTTCTTAAAGGAGTCAGTGACAACAGCTTTTAAAAAATTTCTTTCAAGACTCCCTATAACCGTTGTAACAGACAAAGTACAAAATAAACTTGTGCCATTTACTCCCTTCTTTAGCCCTGTTCAACTTTGGCTTTTTAACCCTGTGAAAAGTTACAAATATAGGGGAAAGGAAGAAAGCACCTCCTGTGCTTAACTGAGTCCCCGGTGCCAATCAGTTATAGAGCCTGCTCGCTGACTTCACAATTACAGTGAAAGTCACTCAGTCATGTCTGACTCTGTGCAACCCCACGGACTGTAGCCTGCCAGACTCCTCTGTCCATGGACTTCTCCAGACCAGAATACTGGAGTGGGTAGCTGTTTCCTCTTCCAAGGGATAGGACTGCCACTATCCCTGAAGATCCTCAGATAATTTGTGAAGTCCTGGGTATAATTAGAAGCTAAACTCTCTCCTGCCCAGAGTCTCAGAACTTTCTTCCTACTTCAATGTGTCAAACCCAATACAGTGCCTCATTTTTTAAATTAAAATGTTTAAGCAGCAACATAAAATCTACATATAATACTATCCTTTAAATTATTATTAAGTCATGCAATTAATTATCTGCTTGTGGAAAAGGGTAACGCAAAACTAGCAATGTGGTGCTAAGATGGAGAGGGAGGCCTGCCCAAGCAATCCACCTGGATCTGTGGTCCTGGGAATTTCCCTTAGGCCTAAGGGACTGGTTTTTCCCAATGACAAGGAAGGACCAACACCACATATATTTTCACACAAAGCACATTGCTCAACTCTGTTCTTGTTTTGTACAAGTGTTGAATCATTTTTATTACTATGTCAATCACTGATTATTTATTAGGAACTGTTAATGCTGAAATCCAATTTTGGAAAGTATAAGGGTTACTATTTTGAAAATTGGTTTTCAGATTATTTCATAGGTGAGTGGCAAATTTAATTTCATTTTACTTCTGGTGAGGAAGTACCTTTAATTAAAATGTTAGGTACATGTACACATGTCATATACAGAAACCAACTTTATGTATCAAAAAATGTCCACTGAGTACCCACTGACTACAGAAACACTGGGGAATTGAGGCATTAGAAAAGAATAACAGCAAAACCACCTTTGTCTCCTGGGCCTTACAATGCATTTTAAAGGGTAGGAGGGAATCCATAAAGAGAAAAACCAGAAAAGCAGTCATGAATGATGTGAACCATATGTAATACAATGCGTCTCTGATCTCTGAATTTCTGACAGAAAGTCCTGGTTTCTGAAAGTGGTCATAAATGACTTTCTTCAGGAGGGGTACCTGACCTGGCCCTGGAAAGGAGGAACTTAAACCACGAAAGGACAACATGGGCAGGGGAGGAAGGTGTCCTTCCTATTATACAATACATGGTGTACAGTAAGTTCAGTGAAAAATGTGTAAAGGAGCTTGACTAGAATAATGAAAGGTTCACGTAGAGAAAAGAAAGAGATTAACTGGTGGGTTAACCAGAAAATGGATGATACTGAAGACCAGGATTTGGGCTCTGTTACAGGACAATGGTAAGCAATAGAAGAGGTCGGCTTGATGCGTGTATATTACAGCTAAGAGCTGGATATGAAGATGTGCAAAGTAATGCTTGGGAGCAAGTATTACAAAGGCTACTTTACAAGGAAGACATTGAAGGAGAGCTAAAATAAGTCCAGGGATGAAATTGTGAGATTAAACTAAAGTAGGTGTAGGAGCAACATAAGAAAACAGAAACTAATGCATAAATGATTCCATAGTTCTAAAGTTCTAAAATTCATATTTAACATTTCTGAATCAGTACGCATTTACAAATCAGTGATGCAGATATAACTATTATGGCCACTTACAGAATTAAGAACCAGAGGCACAGGCTCAGTAACCTGCCTAAAGTTAGGGAGCTGGTGAAAGGTTGAGGTAAAGTGTGAATCCCTGCAGCCTAACTCAAGCCCTTAAGCATTGCCCTACTTGTCCCTATGCATAAGCAGTCTATTATTACCTTTCCCTTACCTGAACGATACCAATCTTTTAGGTCTAGGAAGACTGAAAACATGATGAAATACATATACAATGGAATACTACTCAGTCACCTTAAAAAAATGAAACTTTGCTATTTGCAAAAACATGGATGGACTTGGAGGATAATATGCTTAACTCAGAGAAGAAGACAAATACTGTATGATTTCACTTATATACGGAGTCTAAAAAATAAATGAATGAACATAATAACAACAAAAACGAAACAGACTCACATATACAGAGAACAAACTAGTGGTTACCAATGAGTAAAGGGAAAGGGGGATGGGCAAGATAGAATTAAGGGGATTAAAAAGTACAAATTTATTGTCTGTAAAATAAATAAGCTACAAGGATATACTATACAGCAAGGAGGGAATATAGGCAATATTGTATAGTAACTTTAAATGGAATATAATACATAAAAATTTTGAATCCCTATGCTATATACCTGAAACTAATATTGAAAATCAATTATACCTCAATAAAAATAAAAAAATAAATACATTTCCCCCCAAGTCTTAGGTCTCATAAGACTCAACATATAAAGTAAAACCTGCTCAAGACCTAACTCCAAGGCCCTCCAGGGAGCCAGAGATCTTTTATTAACACTTTACAAAATCAAGCATTCTGACAGGCTTCACTGTGAGCTGGCATATAATTTCCTTTTGTTAAAATAATGCATGTTTTTCAAGTTTAGATATTGCTAAAGTAATTCTTGTTCCCTTCTCTCTTAATCCATTTCTTTTTAAAATTTTTTATTTTATATCAGAGTATAGTTAATTAACTATGCTGTATCAGTTTCAGGTGTACTGCAAAGGGACTCAGTGATATAATACATGTATCTATTCTTTTTCAAATTCCTTCCCCATTTAGGTTATTACACAATATTGAGTAGAGATCCCTGTGCTATAACAGTAGATCTCTGTTTGTTATCTATTTTAAATACAGCAGTGTGTACATGTCAATCCCAAACTCCCTCTAACTCTCTTGTCACCACCTTTCATTTTC
Organism: Cephalophus harveyi; assembly: GCA_006410635.1. NCBI lineage: Eukaryota > Metazoa > Chordata > Mammalia > Artiodactyla > Bovidae > Cephalophus > Cephalophus harveyi. The sequence goes on from SJYT01077289.1 coordinate 307,849, forward strand.
AGTTAGCAACTCCAATACCCAAATTCACAACACTTAATAAAAAAGAGGCGGGGGGAGGAAGAATTTCCAATTAAAAATAAATCAAGAGAGTTAACATACTTAATTGCCCTCCTCCCCTGTGTAGCCAGAAAAATTAGTATAGTTATGATAGAAAAGGGAGTTCAATATTAACTATTCAAAGTTATCCACTACTTGTTTGAAATGGTAATAAACAGCAAGTAAGAGAAAGGAGGTAGATTTCAGGTCTTACCTTATAATACACCAAATTCCCTATTACTATTGTGGAAAGGAAAAAGTATTAGGAATTGCTTAGAGGAGAATATTATCATACCATCTAAACCAAGTCACCCTTAGCTAGCTTAATACAGAACAGAATTTGTAATAGATTAAATATCAGTATAATATTTATTCTTCTTGTGGTTACAGGAAAATTATTTTTATGTCTGTATGAGACATATGCATTCTGTCTCACATTAAAGTTTTATGTATAATACATGTACAAATTTAAATTCACTTCCTTTGGGATTACAATGTTCTCCAATGATAGACAACACAGTATATGTACATAACCAAGGTTTAGCAGAAACAGTCATCAGCCAGACACTGTTGCAATATTTTTGTCCAGTGATGAAGACACTGACCATGTATTTCAATTTGACAAAGGCTAAGTTTATCAGTTAGCCTCACGCCCTTTCTACAGGGATGAAGAGAGTCCAGTGGTTAAGAAAACTGGCTAGAATCAGGCATGCAATTGAAGCTGGTTTTCATATATGCGTATGTTATCTTAGGCAAGTTTATCTAATTTCTTTGAACCTGTTTGGTCCATTGTAAAATCCCTGCCTCTTACGTTGATATATGAAGATTAATACTAACAAAAGTTAACATTAAGTGTTTATTGAGTAAATGACACTAAGTACTTTACATAAAAGTTACTTTTCAGTCACTCTATGAGGCAGTAGTATTATTCTCCTCATTTTACAGATGAGGAGGCTAAGGCATTTAAGAGAATTAAGTGGGCCCAAATTCATAAAGCTATTAAATGGAGGAGCCAGGACTCAAACTCACTTGAACCCTACCTCTTAACTCCTATCAATATGTTAAGTTAATGTATTTAAAGACCTCTGCACAGTGCCCAACCCATAGAAAGCATTTAGTAAAGGTTAGCTACTGTGATCACTAGGAGAAGGGAATGGCAACCCACTCCAGTATTCTTGCCTGGAGAATCCCATGGACAGAGGAACCTGGTGAGCTATAGTCAACAGGGTCACAAAGAGTCGGACACAACTGAGTGACTTTCACTTCACTCACTGTGAACATCAAAAACTAGGGCCTCACACAAGTCTCTATACATCGGTCATTCCAGTTATGACCTTGTTAACAGTCAGTAAAGAAAACAACAACAAAAAGTCAGCAAAGAGGTGACAGACTCACCTAGATAGGACAGTGAAGGGGAAGAAAGACTTTCAGTTAGTAATCAGACATTGGTTTTGTAACTGTAACTTTAGCAAGTTATTAAAACACTGATGGGAAAGCAATTTTAACAATAAAGTCTGTAAGGAAAAGCACTCACATCAAAATCCACCTCAAGGACAGGTAACAAAGTGAGGAAAAGAAAATAAACAGAAAAAACAGAAACACCACTCCTGCCTGCTTTAATGCCCCCACGTACTAAAAAATGAATTAGACCTTTTTCAAAGCCTAAAGCCTAAAGAAAGAAAACATGAAGAGACGGAGCCAAAGCAAAAACACCAAGTTGTGGGTGTGACTGGTGATGGAAGTAATGTCCGATGCTGTTAAGAGCAATACTGCATAGGAACCTGGAATGTCAGGTCCATGAATCAAGGCAAATTGGAAGTGGTCAAACAGGAGATGGCAAGAGTGAACATCGACATTTTAGGAATCAGCAACCTAAAATGGACTGGAATGGGTGAATTTAACTCAGATGACCATTATATCTACTACTGTGGGCAAGATCCCTTTGAAGAAATGGAGTAGCCATCATAGTAAACAAAAGTCCAAAATGCAGTACATGGATGCAGTCTCAAAAACAACAGAATGATCTCTGTTTCCAAGGCAAACCATTCAGTATCAAAGTAATCCAAGTCTATGCTCCAACCAGTAATGCTGAAGAAGCTGAAGTTGAATGGTTCTATGAAAACCTACAAGACCTTCTTGAACTTACACCCAAAAAAGATATCCTTTTCATTACAGGGGACTGGAATGCAAAAGTAGGAAGTCAAGAAATACCTGGAGTAACAGGAAATTTGGCCTTGGAGTACAGAATGAAGGAAACAGAACGCAGTATAGAAATAGAGAAAAACAATAGAATTGGAAAGACTAGAGATCTCTTCAAGAAAATCAGAGATACCAAGGAAATATTTCATGCAAAGATGGCTAATAGTGTTGTGCCAAAAGAACACACTGGTCATAGCAAACACTCTCTACCAACAACAAAAGAGAAGACTCTTACACATGGACATCACTAGACAGTCAATACCGAAATCAGATTGATTATATTCTTTGCAGCCAAAGATGGAGAAGCTCTATACAAAAACAAAGATGGGGAGCTGACTGTGGCTCAGATCATGAACTCCTTATTGCCAAATTCCAGACTTAAACTGAAGAAAGTAGGGAAAACCACTAGACCATTCAGGTATGTGAGTGAGTGAAATCACTCAGTCGTGTCCAACTCTTTGCAACCCCGTGGACTACCAGGCTCCTCCGTCCATGGGATTCTCCAGGCAAGAGTACTGGAGTGGGTACCATTTCCTTCTCCAGGGGATCTTCCCGACCCAGGGATCGAACCCAGGTCTCCCGCATTGGAGGCAGATGCTTTAACCTCTGAGCCACCAGGGAAGCCCAGAGCATTCAGGTATGACCTAAATCAAATCCCTTACAATTATACAGTGGAAGTGCAAACAGATCAAGGGATTAGATCTGATAGAGTGCCTGATGAACTAAGCACGGGGGTTCCTGACATTGTACAGGAGGCAGTGATCAAGACCATCCTCAAGAAAAAGAAATGAAAAAAGGCAAAATGGTTGTCTGACGAGGTCTTACAGATAGCTGAGAAGTGAAAGGCAAAGAAGAAAAGGAAAGATACAACCATTTGAATGCAGAGTTCCAAAGAACAGCAAAGAGAGATAAGAAAGCCTTCTTCAGTGATCAATGCAAAGAAATAGAGAAAAACAATACAATGGAAAAGACTAGAGGTCTCTTCAAGAAAATTAGAGATATCAAGGGAACATTTCATGCAAAGAAGCGCTCAATAAAGGACAGAAATGGTATGGACCTAACAGAAGCAGAAGATATTAAGAGGTGGCAAAAATACCCAGAAGAACTATACAAGTAAGATCTTCACAGACCAGATAATCACGATGGTGTGATCACTCACTGAGAGCCAGATATCCTGAAGTGTGGAGTCAAGTGGGCCTTAGAAAGCATCACTACGAACAAAGCTAGTGGAGGTGATGGAATTCCAGTTGAGCTCTTTCAAATCCTGAAAGATGATGCTATGAAAGTGCTGCACTCAAGATGCCAGCAAATTTGGAAAACTCAGCAGTGGCCACAGGACTGGAAAAGGTCAGTTTTCATTCCAATCCCAAAGAAAGGCAATGCCAAAGAATGCTCCAACTACCACACAATTGCACTCATCTCACATGCTAGTAAAGTAATACTCAAAATTCTCCAATCCAGGCTTCAACAGTACATGAACCGTGAACTTTCAGATGTTCAAGCTGAATTTAGAAAAGTCAGAGGAACCAGAGATCAAATAGCCAACATCCGCTGGATCATGGAAAAAGCAAGAGAGTTCCAGAAAAACATCTACTTCTGCTTTATTGACTATGCCAAAGCCTTTGACTGTGTGTATCACAACAAACTGTGGAAAATTCTTCAAGAGATGGGAATACCAGACCACTTGACCTGTCTCCTGAGATATCTATAAGCAGGTCAAGAAGCAACAGTTAGAACTGGACATGGAACAACAGACTGGTTCCAAATCGGGAAAGAAGTACATCAAGGCTGTATATTTTCACCCTGTTTATTTAACTTAAATGCAGAGTACATCATGAGAAATGCCAGGCTGAATGAAGCACAAGCTGGAATCAAGATTGCTGGGAGAAGTATCAATAACCTCAGATATGCAGATGACACCACCCTTATGGCAGAGAGTGAAGAAGAATTAAAGAGCCTCTTGATGAAAAAGTCAAAGAGGAGAGTGAAAAAGTTGGCTTAAAACTCAACATTCAGAAAACTAAGATCATGGCATCCAGTTCCATTCAGTTCAGTTCAGTTGCTAGTCATGTCCGACTCTTCGCGACCCCATGAATCACAGCACACCAGGCCTCCCTGTCCATCACCAACTCCCAGAGATTACTTGTTCACAAATAGATGGGGAAACCATGGAAACAGTGACAGACTATTTTGGGGGGCTCCAAAATCACTGCAGATGGTGACTGCAGCCATGAAATTAAAAGACGCTTGCTCCTTGGAAGAAAAGTTATGACCAAACTAGATAGCATATTGAAAAGCAGAGACATTATTGCAAACAAAGGTCCACCTAGTCAAAGCTATGGTTTTTCCAGTAGTCATGTATGGATGTGAGAGTTGGACTATAAAGAAAGCTGAGCACCAAAGAGTTGATACTTTCTGAACTGTGGTGTTGGAGAAGACTCTTTGAGAGTCCTTGGACTGCAAGGAGATCCAACCAGTCCATCCTAGAGGAAATCAGTCCTGAACATTCACTGGATGCTGAATATTAATTCAGCTTCACTGATGCTGAAGCTGAAACTCCAATACTTTGGCCACCTGATGCAAAAAACTGACTCATGTGAAAAGACCCTGATGCTGGGAAAGATTGAAGGCAGGAGGAGAAGGGGATGACAGAGGATGAGATGGCTGGATGGCATCACTGACTCAACTGGACACGTGTTTGAGTAAACTCTGCAAGTTGATGATGGACAAGGAGGCCTGGCGTGATGCAGTCCATGGAGTCACAAAGAGTCGGACACGAATGAACAACTGAACCGAACTGCACTGAAAGAAACTATTAGAATCATTTTTTAAAATATAAATTTATTTATTTTAATTGGAGGTTAATTACTTTACAATATTGTATTGGTTTTGCCATACATCAACATGAATCCGCCACAGCATCATTAAAAGTGCTATTTCTTAGTCACCTTGCAGCAGAGAAACCCAAACCTGGAGACAAGTACATAAAACAAGTGGACCAGGTCCCAGCTCTTGCCATACTGTGCTTGTAAACTGCCCTGGATTCTTAAGGAAAAGAACAACGTATTTCCATTTTCCAAACATGAAATTAAGGCCCAAATAGAGTAAGTGACAGCATAAGTTCAAGCCACTAGTATCAGAACTAGGACAAAAACACAGATTCTCCTGAGCCATGTTCAGTAAATTTTCTTTCCACTAAGCACTAATTAGGATGGTGCAATGAGACATTCCTTCAAAAGTATAGCCTGCCTCAACTAATTCTTAGCAGCAGCAAGTTGGTGACCAATTTTAATTAAAACATTTTTCCTGAGGAAAATGACCATTCCTGTTTATCACTGTGTTCTCCCTGTGCCTATATTATATGAATGCACTAATACTGGTTGAATAAACTAAGCCCCAAGTCATCACCCTCACTATAACCTTAAAAGCTACAATAAAACCCCAAATCATTAAATGAACTTCATTTTTCCTTAAGACCATTCTCTAAAAATGTCTAGCCCACAAGGTTTATATTTCTTTCACAGCCTATTACACAAAAGCTTCACTATAGTTTGAAGTTATATGTTATACCAAATTATAACTAAAATTTAAAATTCAAGGACAGGGATAAAGGGAGTTCCCCATATTTAGGAAAAACAACTCACAAAATTTTCTAGCCTTTTGCTGAATGAATGCTTCTCTGCCCCACACAGTTTTAATAACTTAGACACTCTGTGTTAAGCCTAGTTGGCATTAACAGTCCCCTATAAGAAGCCTGAAAAGCCGAATGAACTTCACCACCTATACCAAAAAGCAATTAGCACCAAGAACTACTGTTTAGTCTTCACTGCCTGTCTTTTGCCCTTAAAACTTAATTTTCTCCTATGACACCTCACTGGGCAGCTTCAAAGAGAGCAAACACTGGCCTATTAATGAGTAATAAAAAGAGCCATAGGGAAATTTCCCATTACAAAAAAAATAAGCACACATAAATCTAACCATCAATGGGAAGTCACCCTGCACTTTCAAGTACCACTTCCAACAATATCCTACAGTCAATAAAAGGCCAAATAAAGCAGCAATGGAGAACACTGAGACTAAAGCTAAATGTGAAGATCTGGGGAATGAAGATTGCTAATTCAACCACAACAACTGTTATGTTTGACAAACCAAACCTCCCACTCACCTTCTCCCTTCAGCGCGCACACACACACACATGCACACACACACACCCTTGTACTCACATTACAGAAGTAGTATATTTGTCCAAGCTGGCCTTGTTTTTACAAGGAGGAAACATGTCTGTGAAATATCTGGTGGGCCAGGCATCATGTGATGTCAAACAGCAAGCTGAGAAACCACCACATAAATTATTTATTGGGAAGGCTGCCATCCTGCCACCAGCCTCCATTTTTCTGTTTTACAGAAAGACTAACATAGAAGCACATATTCAACTTTTTTCCCACACCTATCTTTTTTTTTTTTTTCCAGTTATATGAAAAATGGCCAAAAGTTTATTAGGGCACAGGATTGAAGAAAACGATAAATATCTAAGTGATTATTTTAACAGTTTCCAGCTTTTAAGTCTTTCATCATAATTTTCAGGAATCCCACAAAATTCATTTAGCTTCATTATCCCATAACTGTGTTTTATAGTAAAAGAGCAGTTTGCATTATTTATGTAACTATCCAGGCAGAACGGCTCTCTCTCCACTGCAACTGAGTACGTTATGTCCCTCCCCAGCCTGCTTCTACTGCTGCTGCTGCTGCTGCTGCTAAGTCGCTTCAGTCGTGTCTGACTCTGTGCGACCCCATAGATGGCAGCCCCCTGGGCTCTGCCATCCCTGGGATTCTCCAGGCAAAAACACTGGAGTGGGTTGCCATTTCCTTCTCCAATGCATGAAAGTGAAAAGTCAAAGTGAAGTCACTCAGTCGTGTCTGACTCAGCGACCCCATGGACTACAGCCTACCAGGCTCCTCCGTCCATGGGATTTTCCAGGCAAGAGTACTGGAGTGGGGTGCCATTGCCTTCTCCGCTGCTTCTATGACTTATGCCTAATCATGGGTCGTGGCTCACTGGCCCAAAGACTAGCATCCAAGGGCTCCTAAAAGATTGTCATTTCTCTAGTGACATATTAGAGATATATATATAACAGATACATAACAAATATACAACAAGTATAACAGATCTTCCTTGACTTGCATTGGGGTCACTGCCCAATAAATGCATCATAAGTTGAAAATACTCTAAATCAGAACTGCATTCAGTATACCTCACCCACTGAACATTATAGCATAGCCTAGTCTAAGTATGGTCAGAACACTCACATTACTCTATACTTGGGCAAAACTCATCTAAAACAAAGTCTACTTTATAATAAAGTGCTGAATATCTCAAGTACTTTATTTTAATACTGTACTTATGTGACAACAGAAGGGTTGTATGAGCACAGAATGGTTGTTTACCCTTATGATCGCACGGCTGACTGGGAGTGACGGCTTGCTGCCCAGTGTTACAAAGGAGTATGGTACCCAGGAGAGGAAGTCCAGTTCCTACTGAATGGGTATCTCACTCATATCATCTTAAAGCTGAATGACCTTAAGTCAAGGACTGTCTGTAGCTGGGATTTTAGCAGTGCTCCAGTTTTATAGCTAATCTTAGTTTTCCTGGGAACATCAGTAAAGTCACAAATGGGAGGAGGGAAATGATAAGTAAACAATCTTCATAGAGCTCCTTGACCTTCTGCTGAACAACTCAAGTCGGAGTTGTTTACAGACAAGTCATTTTAAAACACAAAGGAAAACAGTGATTGGGCACTCTTATCTAACATAAACCCATCCTGGCATCCTAGGCAACCGCTTCTAAAACATAATGTGAGGACTATGCCCTACACTATGCCTATCACGATTAATTTGAAATAAAACAAATGCATTACCTTAAAAGCGCGTCACCGAACCAACAAGATTTTAAAATACTGATGCTACCCTCCCATTCTCAGGAGTAGAGACTGACATCCCTTCTAATGTCATCACGGAAAAAACGCAGAAAAGGCACATGCAGAAACATATGCAGAAAAGGCATATGTTTGAATGAGGACAAATCAAAGTTGAATCTGAGTTTAGTCACTCCTTAGCTGGTTCAGTTCAGTCGCTCAGCTGTGGCCGACTCTTTGCAACCCCATGAATCACAGCACACCAGGTCTCCCTGTCCATCATCAACTCCTGGAGTCTACTCAAACTCATGTCCATCGAGTCGGTGATGCCATCCAGCCATCTCATCCTCTGTCGTCCCCTTCTCTTCCTGCCCCCAATCCCTCCCAGCATCAGAGTCTTTTCCAATGAGTCAACTCTTCGCATGAGCTGGATAAAGTACTGGACTTTCAGCTTTAGCATCTCCTTCCAATGAACACCCAGGACTGATCTCCTTTAGGATGGACTGGATGGATCTCCTTGCAGTCCAAGGGACTCTCAAGAGTCGTCTCCAACACCACAGTTCAAAACCATCAATTCTTCGGCGCTCAGCTTTCTTCACAGTCCAACTCTCGCATCCATATATGACCACTGGAAAAACCATAGCCTAGACTAGATGGACCTTTGTTGGCAAAGTAATGTCTCTGCTTTTTAATATGCTGTCTAGGTTGGTCATAACTTTCCTTCCAAGGAGTAAGAGTCTTTTAATTTCATGGCTGCAGTCACCATCTGCAGTAATTTTGGAGCCCAAAAAAAGCTGGTTCAAGTTGGCCAAAGCAACTTCTCCTTCCTATAAAATAGGTATAAAACGTCACCTGCTTCAAAAAATAGTATGAAGGATGAAGATAGGTAATGTGAAGTACCCAACACCTAAAACAGTGCCACTAAATATTTACATTCCTTTGAAACAACACTTTCTGAACACCACTTTGTTAGGTACTTTTTCTGAAGATTTATCTTCAGAAATCCTTTAAGTATTTCTCCCATTTCTGTTTTAAAGAGGTTAAATAACTAAGCAGGTCACAGAAATGATGAGCACTCATTTAAACCCACATCTTTCTGACCCCAAACACAAGGTAGTCTCTGTCTACTGTGTGCCTTACATGGTTACTTTTGAAAACACATGCTTCTCTCAGTGGTTTCAACTGGAAAAGCTAGAATTGAGCAATTCTATAAACATAATAAATTCCAAAGTGAGCACTGATTTTTAGATTTTAATCAACTCTATCATCATAGTTAAGGTTTACTATCTAAAGGACCACAATGATTTCAATAGTTGTCTTATACTGAAACTGTTATTTCCAATCATCAAAGGGTAAAACATACTATGGCTTATAATACAATACTCAACTTTTAACCAACAACCAAAGCTACTGTTGAAACCATTCCAAGAGGTCCTGATGGCACTTGATTCATTCAGGGATTGAGTGCTTGCTATATAAATAGCACTACTTACAGTAAATCCTTGTTAAAGTTCAAGACAAGCCTACCATGTAATAAATTTCACATTTCATTTGTATTCAAGATTAAAGGCCTAAGTAGTATACAGTCTACAATTCTTAATTCATCTAAAAATAATTTCATTTGTATTGTATAAAGTACCTCCTTACAAACTAGTCAGTTGACCAAATTTGCGAACTATTAACAAAAACTTTTGGCAGAAAATGTAAGGTTTAGTAAATACTTCAATACTCCACAAGACAAATATAGGAGTACTTCTTATAACCCCATATAAATCATAAATATATTCCCAAAACTAAACTCCAAAAGAGGTTATGTCCTAAGTTTACAAAGTAGATATTTTATAATTGTGATTTTAAGGCTCTTTTTGAAGAATACCTTTCAGTCTTTCTCTCCAAAACTGCAAATACGCTTCTGCATAGAAAACTGCAAACTACTTTAGGTATTCCTTTAAAGTCTATCAATAACTCCTCTCAATTCACAGGAAATTCACCAACCCCAGATAACCACTCCTTATTTAGGAAGTTATGTTTTTATAGTTTTAAACAGATTTTTCTCCTAGTTTATAAATAGCAGGGTTCCTTGAGGAATTTACATTTATCAGCTTAAAAATTTACTTACAACTTTATATTAAAATAACACTTCTTCCAAATCTTAAAAAACTGGTGTCTTTTGTCCACTATTATTAAGAGTGCTCACAAGATTTGTGGCCCTGAACTAGAGGTGGCAAAGAAGAGAATTCCAAGATACTGTCAAGGCCAGTGACCTTGAGAAGTTTACAATCTCACTGTACAGTCTGTCCTATTAAAAAAATAAAACAAACCTCTCCTTCAACAATTTACTGACATTTTGAACACAAATTGGTGTGGTCTTTAAATTAAAACCTTTAAATATGTTGGAAAAGGTAGACTGTAGAATAAAGAACTGGAAAATAGATTCAGAGAAATTAAAAAAGGAAAAGACACAACCAAAGGATCGTGCAACGCATACCTGATTCACCACGTATTATCTATGTCTGATTCACCACATATTACCTAGCTTTAAAAAACCTATGGTTAATTCCACACAATTGTGAGACTAAGAATTAAAAACAAAAACCAACACTGATTTAGATATAATTACTAACTCAGTAGAACTGCTAACAAAAAATGACAACTTCTACAAAGATTTTACCTAAAAGAATATTACTGCAAGCTGTAAATCGGCAAAAAGTTTAAGCAGATGGGGTAGAAAAAATATATGGCAGTTATACTATACACTCACACTATCACACTCATGGTAGATATCACTGATTAATCATGCAACCCTTTCCTCCTACTGAGCCTAATTTCTTCCAAAATAGCCTTCCAGTAGAAATCAGGGTGGGCATTATAATTGAACCTATCTGTTGTTCTTCCCTGATAGCTATTTTTCAAATACTGTTCAGTCAACTATGTGAAGAACCCAGAATTTATGTATTTAATGTTCAATGAACTTAAACTCCATTTATTGAGTTGCTCCCCCTCCTCCAAAATACTCTACAAAAAAATTAAATATCTGTTAAAGAGAATAAAACCTATGGTCAATATAACCTTAATTAGGAAAAATAATCTAACAAAATGTACATAAGTTCTAGAAAACTATTTCTCAGCAGTCCTCATTTTTGACCCAATTTGAATGAGGAAAAAAAAAAACCAATTATTTTTTCTGAGTATCAAAAAAGTTAAAACCAAACATATCTTCAACATTTAGGGATTAAAAAATAGAAAGGTAAAAAAAAAAATAATAATATATACCTGTAAAACAAATAACCAAAAGAAGCACTAACTTTGTCCTTACAGTTTAAAAGAAACACAGGTCACTATGAAAACTCTAAAGATAACATGACCATTTAAGATTTGTCACTTCCTTCCAAAGATGATTTAAGGTATTAATAGAACAAAAACTCCAGAAGTGAGATGATAAAAAGGGAAATAAAAACAGATCCCTAGAACTATGGGATCACATCATGATGGGTGATGTTTAGCATCAAGTAATCTAACAAGACGAAGTGAAAACCTGGAGTCACCAGGTTTTAAGAAAGCACTGTGGAGTAAGTGAGGAAGAATTACTTCCTAAATCCCGAATAGAGAATATTCTACGAATAAATCAGGAGGTTCCTGCTTCCCGTACTCCAAGATTCCAGTAGTATGTAAACACAGGCAAAGAATATAAACACGACAAAAAGAGGCATTTCCCGAACCCAACTCCAACCTCAATTGGTACTAATACTAAAAATAATAGCTTTGAGAATGAGAACACTTTTTTAGTAGTTTTCCGGCAGAGGCTCTTAAGTACGCATGACCTCCAATTATACATTCTACACACCGTAGAGCTCTCCATGCATAACCATTCAGACCTTCTCCCATTATTTCCTGTAATTTTAAGGATTCGTTTGAAAATAAGCGCCTGCACTACTTTTAGTCAAGTCCAAAAGTATAATAAACATTCCTACCCAAGACCTTTTTCCTCCTATGAGCCCCTCCTTAAAGGCTTGAGAGATTCCTAAAGTATGTATAAAAGTCTATTTGCATACAACTGTCAATAGGGGCTTTTTATTTGGACAGGCCACTCATCTGGAGGAAAATTATTTAAAATTTGCCAAAGTTGCAAAATTACATTTGGAGACAAAAAAACGGATCAATTTTACTTCATAAGACAAATCATTTTCAATAAACGAACATGACACCAGGAAAATAAGTTTAATGATCCGGGCAATTATTGCTGGAAAGAAATTTAGGAACAAAGAGAATCACTCACTTAGCTTATACTTATGGAACATCTTTCTCCTGAGTGGCTTTAATCTTTCTACCATTACTTAGTAGTAAACAGAGCACTTTCTAGAACTTACATGATAAGTAGGAGGCGGAAATCTAAAGGTTTATCCAAGTTCCTTCAGAGGCCAAATTAAGGAAAGCCATGGTTTTTCCCACCTCTGAGAGGAATGAAGGGGGAGAAAGGTCAGGACCCCCTCCTGTCCCCTTGTTTAGCTAGGAAAACAAGTGTCCCAAATGCGCACAACCTAGACCGAGGCTCCAGTCTGCGGCAGCGTGGAGCCAAAAGCGGCGCGTGGAGCCTAGACCGGGTCCTTACCTCCTGGATGCGCTTCCTGGCCCGCTGGAGCACTTCTTCGTAGCCCTTCTGCCGCAGCTCGCTCAGGCTTTCGTAATACTCCTCCGGGTCGTCGGTCTCGGTGAACAGCACCTGCGACAGGATCTTCCAGCCGCAGGTGTCCAGGCCGTGGCCCAGGTAAACCTGGAGCTGGTAACACAGCGTGTCGATCTCCTGCTCGGACATCTCCGGGGCGCCCCCGAACAGCACCGTCCACATGCCCGACGGCTCCTCCGGAAACACCGGCAGGCACGGCTCCAGCTGCGAGTTCACGGAGCACAGCTGCTGGTGCACGGCGCGCAGATCCTGGAAGGAAAAGAGCCCGGCCCAGCTGCACTCCTCGGCCGGGGACTCCAGTTCGGCGGCCGGCGGCGGCTGATCCGCGGCCGAGAGCGCCAGCGCCGCCGGGTCCGCCTCATCTTCCCTCACCACTTCCAGCACCTCGATCTCCTCGGTGACCGTCCCGCAGGCGCTCACTACCCGCACCGACGACATCGGGGCCTCCTTGGCCGCCGGCGAGGCTGCCGCAGCGGCAGATCCCGCCACATTTCTGCCTCCGGATGCCCTCCGGACCGGGCTGGGGTTGGCCCTCACCGGGCTCCGGAGAGGACTCTCCGCCCCTTTGCCGGCCGGACTCCGCAGCGGTGGGTCCCCTCGAAGGCTGCACGCGCTCCGCGGAGAGCTGCCCTCTGGCCCGGCTGGGCGCCTCCGGGACCCGGGGCTCCTGCCCAGAGTCGCGGAGGCAGTGGCCTCGGGCCGACCCTTGCCCGCCGGGCTGCCTGGCCCGCGAGTCCCGTCGGATGCGAGCGCGCCTGACTCGGCGCCGCCTCGCGCCCCCGCCTGATCCCGGGTGCCGCTCCTCTGCCTCTGGGCCGTCCGGTTGTGGCAGGTTATGGCAAACTTGCCCTCAATCTCGTTCCAGGCTACGATGAAGACGAACTTGTGCTTCTCGCGCTCGTCGAATACGTGGGGCCGCACGGCCACCCAGTCCGACTCGACCGTCTCCTCCAGCGCGAACGACATGGTGGCTCCGGCGCCAGGCCGCGGGGAAGGCGCCGCTGGCCCTGCCCGCGCGAGGACTCGCCGGCTGGCTGCGCCGCGCCCCCCACTCACCCTCGCCGGGCGCCTTCAGCCATCTTAGCGCGCCGGCCGGCTCTCCCCGCTCGCTCGCCTGTCTCTCCGTGCTTGGACTCGTCGCGCTCCTTTGTGGCGCGGCTCGCGGGAAAGACAATGCGCGTCCCCGGAGCAGGTAGTTCACATGGTCACGTGCGGCTGGGTCTGTTTACAAGCCCCGCGCCCGCCCGGGCCGCCCCCCGAGCGAGGCCGCGGGGCTGAGTCTGCGGCGCTCCGGAGGTGAGGCGCGGGTGGCGCGGGGCCGGCCGGGCGGGTGGGTGGTCGGGGCCCTGGGATTGCGAGCCTCCGCCGCTCGCCCTGGCGGATCTCCGCGCCCTTCCTCCTCTTCTTCCCGACAGCCTGGAGCCGGCCTGACGAAGGGACGCGTCTCCTGAGCGCGGAGCCTCAGTATCGCCACAATGTTGCCATTCGGCTGCTGACGTAGCGGCTCCACGAGGGACGTAAACACGGGCACGTGCCGCACGCTGGTGACGCGGCGGCGGCGGCGGCGGCGCGCACACCTCGCTCGCGCGCATCGGCCCCGCCCCTCCGTGTCTCCCGCCCCCGCCCTCTCGCGGCCGCGCGCCCGAGTCTTCTCTTCCTCAGGCTCGGGTACGGAGCCGGTGAGCCGCGCAGTGAGAGTGGCAGGTGTGACCTGCGGGACAGGTGGCCTTCAAACCCAGGGAGACAAAAACTTAGAGAACAAGAGACTCCTAGAGAGAAAGACAGACCAGGAGGGAGAGGCAGCTTGATTCAGAGTCACAGAGGAGGATGCAAGGACCTAGAGAGACAAACAGAAACACATGCAAGGCCAGAGACAGAGAGAAACAGAGACCTCAGAAAGAGTGACTGACAGAGACTCAGGAGAGACCGAGAGAGAGGCCCAGAGATAGAGGAAACAGGAAAGACAGAGAAAAAGAAAGGAAGCGGGGTAGTGCCAGAGACAGAGATCGAGAGACCACCACAGACAAGGAAGCAGAGGGAAAGGAAGGGGCTGAGGGAGTCTTGGGAGGGAGAGCCCAGAAAGGGGCAGGTAGAGAAGTGCCAAGATGCCACCCGTAAGACTCAGCCAGCCAGACAGAAGGCTGCAACGGAGCTGGAAAGAGGAATAAATGCAGGGCATGGGTAGAGCAGGGTTGGAGCCCCAGGGAGGCAAAGAGAGGCAGGCCCGCCAACCCGGAGCCAGCAGGCATCACGGCCCCAGCAGCCTGGCCTCCTGCCCGCAGTGCAGGCAAAGCGCCCAAGAGGCCTGGCAGAGAGGGCTGCAAGGGTCCCACTTTACTGTGCCTTGAACAAACAACTCCCAGCTCAGAGCGTTGGCTGGCATTGGCTGTTTCCTCTGCCTGGAACGCTCCTCTCCTCAAAGTGTACTTAAATGTCACCTTCTTAGCAAGACCCCTCCTGCCCGCTGACCAACACTTTCTGGCTTTCTTTTCTTCTTTAACGTTCTCCTTTGTACTTAACACTATCCAACACACTGTATATATCCTGTATTTATCCTGTCTGTCTTCCCCATAGGATGTCATTCCACGAGGGCAGGAATTTTTATCTGTTTTGCTCACCCCTGTATTCTCCAATACCTAAAAAAGGGACCTGGCACACGGTAGGTGCTCAATACATATTTGATGAGTGAAAGAAAGCAAGAGAGACATAGAGGGGACGTCTCTCGTGGCCCACTGGTTAAGAATCTGCCTGCTAATGCAGGGGGCATAGCTTTGATCCCTGGGCTGGAAAGATTCCACGTACCACGGAGCAACTAAGCCCATGCACCGAAACTACTGAGCCCTCTCTCTAAGCTCGTGCTCTGCAACAAGAGAAGCCCATGAGCAGCAATGAAGACCCGGCACAGCCCAAAATTAATTAATTTTAAAAGACAGAGAAAGAGAGACAGGCAGAGAGAAAGAGGGAGGGCAGAAACAGAAGTAAAATGTCTGAGAAAAAGAGAGAGGCAGCAGAAAAGACAGATGTAGTTCGGCTGCTGACGTAGCGGCTCCACGAGGGACGTAAACACGGGCACGTGCCGCACGCTGGTGACGCGGCGGCGGCGGCGCGCGCACCTCGCTCGCGCGCGTCGGCCCCGCCCCTCCGCGTCCCCCGCCCCCGCCCGCTCGCGGCCGCGCGCGCGAGTCCTCCCTTCCTCAGGCTCGGGTCCGGAGGTGTGACCTGCGGGACAGGTGGCCTCCATACCCAGGGAGAGAAGGACAAAAGCGAAGGAACTGAGCATTTTTGAACTCCAGTCATTCAGAGGAACTCTCAAGTGTACATTTTCTTCCATTTCGGAGGGATAACGATGTTACGTGAGCTGTGTGCTAAACTTTGTCGGGATCCCCTAGACTGTTGGGTTCTCCCCTTAACACCCTTGGCGATACACTGTCAGATACAAAGGGAAGGTGTCTGAAGACAACCCAGTAGAACTCCAAAGCAAAATAAGTGAAAATTCAGTCATGTCCTACCAGTATCCTTATGTCTCCGTTCATCGGTGTTTTATTGCTCTGGCTTCATCATTGTGTATTGTTCTGTGAACCTCGTTTTGAGGTCACCGACTTGAGCCCTTTTGAAATTGTATTCAATTATCAGAGTTCCCATAATCCACATACAAAAAAAAAAAAATTACACCTTTTGAAAGGCAGTAAGAAACAGAGAAAATCCATTTCAAATCTGCTCACCAGCTAAGCAAACAATAGCACATTATAGAAAAATGTCCTCTTTTCTGCAGAAAAGTTACTGCTAACAGTTTTTCTGATAAAAAATGATAGATCATAGCTCTTCTTATAATACATTATAGATAAGTATGAATACTAAGAATGAACTTCAAAAGTATGTTTATGAGAAGTATTTTTATTTACATGTATATTAAC
This sequence comes from Cephalophus harveyi, assembly GCA_006410635.1. Taxonomy (NCBI): domain Eukaryota; kingdom Metazoa; phylum Chordata; class Mammalia; order Artiodactyla; family Bovidae; genus Cephalophus; species Cephalophus harveyi. Next base: position 324,594 of record SJYT01077289.1, read on the forward strand.
ATTGCAATATTTATCCACAACATTATGTCTTATCACAGTAGTGCTAGAGAAAATTGGTTTGTGGTCACACAGGTGTTATTGTTTCTCCACAATACTCTCTTTTCTTAAGGTTTTTCAAGAGTTGTTTCAATGTTTCTCATTTTGTCTTAGTAACTGTTATCCTACAAATAAACAGAAACAAACAAAAATTCCCATGGCACATTACTGTGGTACTTTACAATTCTTTACTTAGGTCTGTATATGATTTTAAGATCTCTGAGTGTATAAATACTCTCTGGGAATAAGTAAAGTTACAGAAGGCCACATTTTGACCTCGGTGCGTTAACCCCAGGAGCCTGGGTTGTGATTCTTCCTCTGAGACTTGCTGAAACTGTTACACTGTATCTTCTACTATTAACATCTTCAGTCCCATAGGGTGTGCTGGGATTTTTGTTCTAAGCAGCAGTGCTGCTTGTTCTGCAGTGAGGACTGCTGGACAGCCAGTCTCTACTCCCAGCCCAATTTAAATTCGGCATCTTCCATATCATCTGATATATGAGCTGTAGCAGTTTTCCTAGGTATGGAATGTGTTGTATCCAAAGCCCAAGAAAGCTTAACAGTCATTGTGTTTCTTTTATTGTAGAGTGGCTGCATAGTGCACAAATATGTCCTTTGCTTTAAATGGAATGTCCTGACATACCTAACCACAGGATATGCAGAGACTTCACTGACTTGGCCAGAGCCTGAATTTTTGTAGAGTTTGTCTCCATCCCTCTGAAATGCATATGTCTTATCAAGGTTGCCAGCACCCTATCCTGCCAGATCAGCATGGTGTCATCAATGTAATGTATCTATATGATATTCTGCACTATGTCCAGGTGGTCGAGATGTCTATAGATTGTGACAGATGATGGGAGAGTTAATGTGGCCCTGGAGCCAAGTGTTTCTGATCTTTTCTGCCTGGCTGGAATAGAAAAGGACACATTCACCAAATCAGTGGTTGCATATTGAGATGCTGTTGTTCTGTCTTGTGTCTGACTCTGTGACCCCATGGACTACAGCACGCCAGGCTTCCCTGTCCTTCACTATTTCCCAGAGTTTGCTCAAACTCATATCCATTGAGTCTATAATGCCATCCAACCATCTCATCCTATGCTGTCCCCTTCTCCTCCTGCGTTTGGTCTTTCCCAGCATCAGGGTCTTTTCCAGTGAGTCAGCTCTTCACAACAGGTGGCCAAAGTATTGGAGCTTCAGCTTCAGCATCAGTCCTTCCAATGAATATTTAGGGTTGATTTCCTTTTGGATTGACTAGTTTGATCTCCTTGCTGTCCAAGAAGACTCTCAAGAGTCTTCTCCAGCACCACAGTTTGAAGGCATATTGAGTACCAGAGACCATATTATCTGCTCTAGCAAAGAGACTACACCTAGCTGGGGGACTGTGATCAGGACATTATTTTGGTTGAGTTAGCTGTAGTCTTCAGAATCCATCTGGTTTCTGTAAGGACCAGACCAGCAAATTAACAGAGATATTCTAGGGACTGCCGTGACTCCATCTTTAAGAGTGGCACTAATCTCTGCTATCCCTCTCCAGGGTTATACTGCTTTTGCTTCACTATCTTGGTGGGAGATGAGCCATTTCAGAAGCTTCCACTTGACCTTCCCTACTATGATAGCTCTCATCAACAAGCTCAGTGTATGGGTTATTCCAACTGCCACATACGGCAATCCCAAGATATATTTGGGGACCAGGGAAATGAGTACCAGGTGAATTCACAGACCTGGTAGACCTAGACTTTGGCCAAGACTCCATGAATTACCTCACCCTTGTAGGCCTTCACTGTGCCCCAGAGCTCATGATGAAGTTTCTGGTTGTTGGGTATCGGCATCAGCTTGGACTCTGTCTTCAATAGTCCTTGAAAACTCAGTGAAAGACTAAGTACTTCCCTCAACCTCCCCCTTGTCCATTCTGGCTCTGTTTTAACAATGTATTGAATATATTAGCGGTGTCTATTGGCTGCTCAGCTATTTTGGCTCAGCTGGTAAAGAAACTGCCTGCAATGCAGGAGACCTGGGTTCAGTCCCTGGGGTGGGAAGATCCCCTGGAGAAGGGAAAGGCTACCCACTCCAGTATCCTAGCCTGGAGACTGTATAGTTCATGGGGTTGCAAAGAGTCGGACGCGAATGAGTGACTTTCAGTCAATCAATTGGCGGCTCAGCTATTTTTCCCCTTGCGATGCTTTGTTTTATTAACCATCCCATAACTGTGGACCCTGTCACCCTCTGACTTCTGATGGTGAAATGTTGACAGTAGCCTCTGTTGCTCCAGGGCCTTCTCATCTCTGTTGCTATCAGTGAATCAGATTTTGTGACCACTTCTGCCTTTAACCTTGGCCTGCAGAAGAGAGCCACAGTGAACTTCATGGGGGTGCTGGGCCTCCTCTCACCAGCACATTTCTAACGAACACCCTTAGTGAATGGCATATCCTTGGGACCGTCCTGGGAAACATATTTGTTCTGGCCTCACATTGCATATCCCTTCCAGCATTCCCACTTCCCTGCGTCTTTTATCCCTTCTTCTTTTGTATACCTTGGCAATTCAAGCATTTCAAATTGGGCTCTGTGAGGCCCATTGCTTTTCCAGGTTTCTAGGAGTCACCCTCATGGCAAGTTTTCAACATACACTAGGGTCTTAGCTTGGATGTTAAATTCTTTGGTCCTGAGAGAGTGACCTTCAAGTCTGTAAATGATGTTAGTTACCACAGCTTCTTATTATTAGTCTTAGTCTCAGCCCGATCTTATAACAACCCTCCAATTCCATTATTCTTAGATTTATCATTCCTCTAACATTTCAAATGCCTAAGTTTTCACATCTCCATGAGTACATTGTCCCAACTCATGCCCAGTGAAAATTTTAGGAAGAGGACTCTCACCTTTTGGCAGGGCCTCTCAGGTGCAAAAAGAAGGAAAGGAAATTGAGGGGAAGTGAGAAGGTGAACAAAATGTACATCAGATATAAATCTGCCTCTACTATCTGACAGTACCTAAGAGTAGTCATGCTTCATCAAGATCCCCCAAGAAGCAGATAGCATGATGGAATTAGATGTGGAAGAGAATTTAGAGGGAAACACCTGTAAGGGAAAATGGGGAGGGAGCCAGAGCAAAGGCGAGAGCTTGTGATTATGAAGGAGTGAGGAAGAAAGGAAGTTTTAATGATGAGCATCTTGGAGGGCAGCACAGTCTAGAGTGTTTTCTCTAGGTCAGTGGGGATCTTCAAGCCAGAGTTACCTGTCAGAGGAGTTTCATGTCCCACAGCCAACAGGCCTGCCATGTTCCCCGTCTCCTCAGACAGTGGCTGGGAGCAACCTGGAGGAAATGTGGTGGATGCATAATGGAGCAGCCCAGGCTGTCAGTATTAAGCTCAGGGAGCTGAGATGCACGTTCTCATGGCTGTCACAGATACCAGCTGTGCTTTACAAAAACTTGGTTCTAGTCATTAACCGATCTGTGACACACCAAGAGCACAAACATGAGTACAGTGTGGTGCTCACGTTGTAGTAATTGGCTTCAGTTTGGCTGGATCATCACAAATAATTTTTTTTTTTATTAGAAACAGAAATTGATAGTTTTTCAGATTCTCTGGAGGAAGATCTTGAGGGTGTGGCTTCATTATCTTGTTTGAGATGATTTTCCAGGTTCTAAGGTAAATTCTGGGCTTCCCTGGTGGCTCAGAGGTTAAAGCGTCTGCCTCTAATACGGGAGACCCGGGTTTGATCCCTGGGCCGGGAAGATCCCCTGGAGAAGGAAATGGCAACTCACTCCAGTATTCTTGCCTGGAGAATCCCATGGACGGAGGAGCCTGGTAGGCTATAGTCCATGGGGTCGCAAAGAGTCGGTCGGACACGACTGAGCGACTTAAGGTAAATTCTGAGCTAAATACTAAATGGGGTTTGAGCTTTTCCTTACTGTGTAGATCCAGCCCTGTTTTCATCTCACATGATGCAGAAAACCTGGGTAAGAAGTCTAGAACCTAAAACAGTAGTTGCCATTTCTTAAAAAAATATTTGAGAGGGAGAGCAACATACCACTCCCAAACACACTTACTTTCCTGCATCACTTACTTTACTTATACCGGTTCTTTTATATCTTTATGGTTGGTGTTCATTTTCTATGGCTGCTGCAACAAGTTACCACCAATTTAGTGGCTTGAAACAACTCAGATTTACTATCTTTATGTTTTAGGGGTCATAAGTGTAAAGTGAGTCTCACTGAGCTAAAGTCAAGTTGTCTGTGAGGCTGCAAAGTTTATTCTAGAAGCTCTAGACCACAATCCGTTTGCTAGCCCTTTTCAGCTTCCGGGGCTGCCCACATTCACGGGCACATAGCTTCTCCCTCCATCTTCTAAGCCAACAATAGTGGGCCAAATTCTTCCCACAGCACATGACATTTCTTCTGAGACACATCATGTTTCTCTTGTCACGTCTCCTTCTTTGACTCATTGTGTTAAAATAAATATTTATTTATGTATTGATTGCACCGAGTCTTTGTTGTGGCACATGGTATCTTCTGCCTTTAATTGCTTAATGAGGGATCTGGTTCCCTGACCAGGGTTCGAACTTGGGTACCCCATGTCAGGAGCATGGAGTCTTAGCCAGTAGACCACTAGAGAGGTCCCTCCTTTGACTCTTCGCTTCCACTTCCTTCTTCCACTTTTGAGGATCCTTGTGATTTTATCAGGCCATGAGGATAATCCAGGATAATTTTTGTGTCTGCTGATTAGATGGAATCTTAATTCCATCAGCAACCTCAATTCTTTTTTACCAAGTAACCTCACAAAGTCACAGGTTTTGAAGATTAGTTTATGGATATCTTTGAAGGGACATTATTCTGCCAATCATAGTTCTGATAGCCAAGTTCTCCGAAACAGTATCTGTTGGTGTTTATTAATCTTATGGATGTTCATAGGAATAAATCTAAAGATTTGTCATTCTTAGGATATTTTTCCTAGTTTTTGTTAGTTCTGTATTATCATGTTAAGTTATCATCTATTGCTATGGTTTCTTTATATGTTACTTTGTAATAAACCACCCCCAAACTTAACGATTTAAAACAATGTATTATTATCTCTCACGTCACTACAGGTTGATGGGTCTTAGCTGGTTGGGTCTCTCTTGAGGCTTGAGCAAGCTTGGTGTCCAAAATGGTTACTTCCCTCATATGTGCTTTTGTACTTCTCCATGGGGACCCTTTCCCACATGCTTGTCCCATGTATTGAGATAATCATATTTCTTCTTTAATCTATTAATGTTGGCAGAGTTCAACGTGCAGGTTGTTTACTAAGCATGCCCTTGGGATCAAGGCTTGAAAAAGAAAGACGAGGGGAGGGAGCTGGAGTGGGGAAATGGAGGTCCAAAGCTGTGATGGGGGCCTGACACCCCTGAGGCCATGGGGATCTTCTTAGCTGAGTTGCTTCCATAGTGGACCAGGTGTTTATGCATTCATCCAGTCATTGGTTGTGGGTTGTCCCTGGAAGAGAAGATAGCCTTGGATGAAGGTGATGTGATTTCCGAAAGGTGAAGCCTGAATGAAGGTTGTGCAGTGGCAGCTCTCTCAACAGGTGAGCCAATGAGCCCCTCTTTGGAAGAGGATCTGAGTTGTGTCTCTCCATGTCTCTTCCAAAAGATTCCTGGTAGTAGTATATGTAATAGTAAAAAAAAAACAAGCAAACAAACAAAAAACCCTAAAAACAACCTAAATCTCTATCATTCAATAGTCAGTAAACATATGTAGTATAGTCATATGATGAAAAAAATATACAGCAATGGCAATAAATAACTAATACCACATCTGTCAAGAACTGGAATCACCATCTGTCAGCATGCTTAAAGCCCAGAAACATGATGTTAGTGAAAAAAGCAAGTGCAGAGAATAACATGTCTGTTATCTCTGTAAAAGTTGAAACCACTTAAAATACAGCTATACCCTGTTTATGGATCATTAATATATATGTATATGGAAAGTAATAAAATATTCATCAGAATCATATCCACTAACTTCATACTGTCTAGACAAGGAGGGTGGGAACTAGGATTAAGGAAAGGGGTTCAGAGGCCACAAATGTATTTGGAAGTTTTGTTTCTTTATTTTATTTTATTTTAATTGGACACTAATTACTTTACAATATTGTAGTGGTTTTTGCCATACATTGACATGAATCAGCCGTAGGTGTACATGTGTCCCCCATCCTGAACCCCCTTCCCAACTCCCTCCCCATCCCATCCCTCAGGGTCATCCCAACACACCAGCCCTGAGCACCCTGTCTCGTGCATCGAACCTGGACTGGCGCTCTGTTTCACATATGATAATATACATCAGTTCAGTTCAGTCGCTCAGTCGTGTCCGACTCTTTGCGACCCCATGAATCGCAGCACGCCAGGCCTCCCTGTTCATCACCATCTCCCGGAGTTCACTCAGACTCACGTCCATCGAGTCCGTGATGCCATCCAGCCATTTCATCCTCGGTCCCCTTCTCCTTCTGCCCCCAATCCCTCCCAGCATCAGAGTCTTTTCCAATGAGTCAACTCTTTGCATGAGGTGGCCAAAGTATTGGAGCCTCAGCTTCAGCATCATTCCTTCCAAAGAAATCCCAGGTCTGATCTCCTTCAGAATGGACTGGTTGGATCTCCTTGCAGTCCAAGGGACTCTCAAGAGTCTTCTCTAACACCACAGTTCAAAAGCATCAATTCTTCGGCGATCAGCCTCTGCAATCTTGATTCCAGCTTGTGTTTCTTCCAGTCCAGCGTTTCTCATGATGTACTCTGCATATAAGTTAAATAAGCAGGGTGACAATATACAGCCTTGACGCACTCCTTTTCCTATTTGGAACCAGTCTGTTGTTCCATGTCCAGTCCTAACTGTTGCTTCCTGACCTGCATACAGATTTCTCAAGAGGCAGGTTAGGTGGTCTGGTATTCCCATCTCTTTCAGAATTTTCCACAGTTTATTGTGATCCACACAGTCAAAGGCTTTGGCATAGTCAATAAAGCAGAAGTAGATGTTTTTCTGGAACTCTCTTGCTTTTTCCATGATCCAGCGGATGTTGGCAATTTGATCTCTGGTTCCTCTGCCTTTTCTAAAGCCAGCTTGAACATCAGGGAGTTCACGGTTCACGTATTGCTGAAGCCTGGCTTGGAGGATTTTGAGCATTACTTTACTAGCATGTGAGATGAGTGCAATTGTGTGGTAGTTGGAGCATTCTTTGGCATTGCCTTTCTTTGGAATTGGAATGAAAACTGACCTTTTCCAGTCCTGTGGCCACTGCTGAGTTTTCCAAATTTGCTGGCAGATTGAGTGTAGCACTTTCACAGCATCATCTTTCAGGATTTGAAACAGTTCAACTGGAATTCCATCACCTCCACTAGCTTTCAATGCTATTCTCTCCAATCATCCCACCCTCATCTTCTCTCACAGAGTCCAAAATTCTGCTGTTTATATCTGTGTCTCTTTTGCTGTCTTGCATATAGGGTCATCATTGCCATCTTTCTAAATTCCGTATATATGTGTTTATATACTGTATTGGTGTTTTTCTTTCTGACTTACTTCACTCTGTATAATAGGCTCCAGTTTCATGGACCTCATTAGAACTGATTCAAATGCATTCTTTTTAGTAGCTGAGTAATATCCCATTGTGTAAATGTACCACAGCTTTCTTATCCATTCGTCTGCCGATGGGCATCTAGGTTGCTTCCGTGTCCTAGCTGTTGTGAACAGTGCTGCGATGAACATTGGGGCACATGTGTCTCTTTCGATTCTGGTTTCCTCAGTGTGTATGCCCCCTCGGTATGTAATCCCACTAGTGAGATTGGTGGGTCGTATGGCAGTTCTATTTCCAGTTTTTTAAGGAATCTGCACACTGTTCTCCATAGTGGCTGAACTAGTTTGCATTCCCACCAACAGTGTAAGAGGGCTCCCTTTTATCTGCACCCTCTCCAGAATTTATTGCTTGTAGACTTTTTGATAATAGCCATTCTGACCAGTGTGAGATGGTACCTCATTGTGGTTTTGATTTACATTTCTCTGATAATGAGTGATGTTGAGCATCTTTTCATGTGTTTGTTAGCCATCTGTATGTCTTCTTTGGAGAAATGTCTGTTTAGTTCTTCATCCCATTTTTTGATTGGGTTGCTTATTTTACTGGAATCGAGCTGCATGAGCTGCTTGTATATTTTTGAGATTAATTCTTTGTCAGTTGCTTCATTTGCTATTATTTTCTCCCATTCTGAAGGCTGTCTTTTCATCTTGCTTGTAGTTTCCTTCATTGTGCAAAAGCTTTTAAGTTTAATTAGGTCCCATTTGTTTATTTTTGCTTTTATTTCCATTACTCTGGGAGGTGGATCATAGAGGATCCTGCTGTGATTTATGTCAGAGTGTTTTGCCTATGTTTTCCTCTAGGAGTTTTATAGCTTCTGGTCATACATTTAGATCTTTAATCCCTGTTGAGTTTATTTTTGTGTATGGTGTTAGAAAATGTTCTAGTTTCATTCTTTTACAAGTGGTTGACTGTTTTCCCCAGCACCACTTGTTAAAGAGATTGTCTTTTCTTCATTGTATATTCTTGCCTCCTTTGTCAAAGATAAGGTGTCCATATGTGTGTGGATTTATCTCTGGGCTTTCTATTTTGTTCCACTGATCTATATTTCTGTCTTTGTGCCAGTACCATACTGTCTGGATGACTGTAGCTTTGTAGTATAGTCTGAAGTCAGGCAGGCTGATTCTTCCATTTCCATGGAAATTTTGTTTCTTTAAAAAAGATCATAAAAAAGATTGAAACTAACATATCTCAGTGCTAATATATGATGAAATTTGGTCTTGAACATGAATGTTTATTATATTTATTTTTTGACTTTAAAAAACTTTATTATAAAATTAACAATTTAAAAAATACCATGCAGTCATTAAAACAAAATTAATTATACCTATATTTCAAAAGCAATGTTAAATGAAGAAAAGAATTTGAAGCAGAGTATATACACATTATGATGCCATTTCAATTTTTGTGTGTGTTTTTTTTTCTTTTTTAGTGTGTTTCTTCTTTTTTTATATTTTTGCCATTTTAATTTTTAAATAACTAAAATGACAGTCTATACTATTGATAGATGTGGTACAAGTATTTTAAACTGTAAGGGCAGGACACACACCAATGTTACCTGAGTAGTTTTACCTTTGAGGAGAGTTGATGATTAGTACTGCAGATGCAAAGATTCCTGGACAGTCATGTTGGCTCAGTCTTGGTGTTGAGTACATGGCTATTTATTGTATGACTCTCTGTATTTCTTGGTATGTTTCAGATAGTTCATATTTTTAAAAATTAATTTATTTTTAATTGGAGGATAATTGCTTTACAATGTTGTGTTGGTTTCTGCCACACATCAACATGAATCAGCCCCAGGCAGACATGTGTTGGACACAGCTTAGAGACTAAACAACAACAGATACATTTGTCCCCTCCCTCTTGAACTTCCCTCCCACCTCTTACCCCATCCCACCCCTCTAGGTTATCACAGAGCATTGGGTTGAGTTCCCTGTGGCACACAGCAAGTTCCCATCGGCTATCTATTTTGCATATGGTAATGTTTATGTTTCAGATTCCTATTTTTAATAAAGTAAACATTCTATTCCAATTGGTCTTTCCCTTTGATTATAATGAAAGTAACCACATAAGTATATGCCATCACTTGACTGGCATGAAAAGGAAAGGAAAAGAATGTCTATAACCTCCAGTTGCCATATCTTTCTTGTACATTCTTTACTGCACCCGTATTTTCAAAACACTGACCATATCCTTGATTAAAAACAACAACCCCCATGCTTATGTACTCAGTTATTTTTGTGGTGTTAAACTGCATTGCTGCAGGAGGACAAAAACACTGGTGCAGGCACCAGAAGTTAAGAGAAGAATCATGGTAGGCAAGTCCTGGGTCATGCATCTCTCCCATTAAAAAAAAAAAAAAATGCAGATTTTATGGTTCAGATGAACCTAGTTCCAGGACAGGAGGGGTTGTGGTGGGGGTGGAGAGAATAGGGTGGGATGAATTTAAACGTTAGGATTGATATATGTACACTACTATGTGTAAAGTAGGTAACCAGTAGGAACCTACTGTAAAGCACCGGGAGCTCATCTTGGTGATGATCTAGTGGGGTGAGATGGGGAAGGAGGGGAGAGGAGTCCAAGAGGGAGGGGATATATGTATACATACAGCTGAGTCACTTCATAGTACAGCAGAAGCTAACACAACATTGTAAAGCAATTATACTCCAATAAATAAGAAAAACAAAAAATTTACAAACGGCTCACAAGGCTTAAAAAATCCAGATTTTATATAATTTTATGGAGAAAGGATAATAAGTTATCTATTTTCACCCCTCCATGTTATCCTCTGATCTCTACAAAGGGATTATGGTGTTGTCTTTTTATTTAACATCAGTTACCATTTCCGTATATCCACCTAGTCCACACACTAGTCAGTGTTCCATAGTTTTCCATCTTGATCATGCACCACGGTTTACTTAGCCTTGTCACTATTGTTGAACTTTTGAGATTTTTTCCAACTTTCCAGTATTATAAGTAGCATTTCTATGACCCTCTTTGTGCAAGCTACCTCTTTTCTTTCTGGTCATTTCCTTGAGGTATAATCCTAACGTGGAATTAGGCCAAAAAGTATGAATAGTTTTGTGACTCTTAAGTTCATATTCTAATATTATATCCACTTACCTTAGATCCAAAATATTAGACTTACACATTTTAATATACTTTAAAATTTTAATAGATATGGAGTGATTGTTAAAAGGTGATTAATGAAAAGTTCTCTCAGCTGCTTTTTAAATTGTGTGTGTGTGATCTTAAGTTCATATTCTAATATTATATCCACTTACCTTAGATCCAAAATATTAGACTTACACATTTTAATATACTTTAAAATTTTAATAGATATGGAGTGATTGTTAAAAGGTGATTAATGAAAAGTTCTCTCAGCTGCTTTTTAAATTGTGTGTGTGTGTGTCTAGTTATTAAAAGTCATACTCTCATTGTGAAAAAATAAAATCAGGTAAGTGAAAGTACACTATAAACCCTGCTCTTAAAAGATTCCATGTTCCAATTTGACTTACACTCTTTCATATGATTCTATATGCAAGCAATAATTTCATTCTTGAGACTTCAGGCAACATTTAGAAGTTCTTTAGAAACCCATTCAATTAATACATCCTGTGTGCTTGGGTTTCTTCTCTCTTGACTTTGCAATTCTTTCATTATTCCCTTTCTCTTCAAATCTGCAGCCCTACTGTCTTAACCAGCTCTTTTTTTTCTGAAACTTCCAATATAATCCAAAATCTTTATTTGCCATGTTAAACCTTTCAACTGCAAGTTTATTTTTATTCTTTACAATCTGTTCCAAGCCACAGCAGCATCTCAGAACAATATCCTTGACCCACCCCAGATAAGTGAAATCAGGATTTTAAAAGGTGGGGCCCAGGAATCTGCTTTTTCCAAACTTCCCCAGGTGATTTTTAAAATAAGCAGGATGAAAACCACTGTGTTGCTCTAATTTCTGCAATCATTTCTCTGTGTCTGCTTGGTTTTACTTTTTTACTAATCGCTTTCTCCTTCAGTCAGTTCAGTTCAGTCGTTCAGTCGTGTCCAACTCTTTGCGACCCCATAAATTGCAGCACGCCAGGCCTGCCTGTTCATCACCATCTCCCAGAGGTCACTCAGACTCACATCCATCGAGTCCATGATGCCATCCAGCCATCTCATCCTCAGTCGTCCCCTTTTCCTCCTGCCCCAAATCCCTCCCAGCATCAGAGTCTTTTTCAATGAGTCAGCTCTTCTCATGAGGTGGCCAAAGTACTGGAGTTTCAGCTTTAGCATCATTCCTTCCAAAGAAATC
>SJYT01077296.1:12517-56140 GCA_006410635.1 Cephalophus harveyi
ACTGAACTGAACTGATTTCCTTTAGGATGGACTGGTTGGATCTCCTTGCAGCCCACAGGACTCTCAAGAATCTTCTCCAATACCACAGTTCAAAAGCATCAATTCTTTGGTGTTCAGCTTTCTTTATAGTCCAACATACTATAGTTTCACTTAAAAAACCAACATAAACCATTTTGAACATTTCCTCATGTTATAATGTCATTTTATTGTAATATATACATAAGATATAATTTATCATTTTAACTGTTTAAGTTTCAGTGGCATTAAGTACATTCACATTGTAATGCATGAAATAATCCTTTATAATAGCAGCCCCCAACCTTTTTGGCACCAGGGACCAGTTTTATGGAAGACAATTTTTCCACAGACCAGGGATGGGGAATGTTTTCAAGAGATTCAAGCACAGTATCTTAATTATGCACTTTATTTCTTTTATTATCACATCAGCTCCACCTCAGATCATCAGACATTAGTTCCTGGAGGTTAGGGATGCCTGTTTTGTAACATTACTTTTAATGGTTGCCTGATATTCCATTCGATGGATGATATTTTATTTAATCTATTAAATATTTAAGCATCTCATTTTTGTTATTACAATGAAACTAGACATTAAAAGAGATTTGGAGAGGCTGATATAGGGAATCAAAAGAATGTTAAGTATTTTAGATGTTTTGGGATATTTGTTTTAAGAGCAGGGTTCCCTGCTGCCTCAGTGATTAAAAAACCTGCCCACCAATGCAGGAGATGTGGGTTTGATCCCTGGGCTGGGAAGAGCCCCTACAGAAGGAAATGGCACCCTACTCTGGTATTACCTGGGGCATCCCAGGGCAGAGGAGCCTGGTGGGCTGCAGTCCATGGGATCTCAAAGAGTCAGACATGACTTAGTCACTCAACAGCAATAACAGTTGTAAGAGCAGGAAGGATGGCAAGGCCAAATAGTCACAGAAGGAAGTGGTATATCTTCGCATCATTTGTTCCCTCCTTCCCAGCTCCAAATGGACCTTTTTCCTTTGGGGGACAAAGATATTGAGTAAGAAAAAGAGGCAGAAATCAGTCCTAAGATTTAATTGCCCCTTTTTACTTGTTCTCTGTTTCGTCTGCCACAGACTAAGGAATATTTCTGAACTCATTACCGAGTAGATTTAGAAGTTAGAATTTATAAATGCTCCACATGTAAATGTAGCATATATATGGTTACTAATTTTAGTGCAAACTTTGAATGGGACCATATGTGCCAACTTTGTTCTACTTACCTATATTGTAAAAGAAGAGAACTGTCAGTGTTAAACTCAGTGTACCATCTACATAATCTGAGCTCTGCGGTGTTTGACTTCCCTTTCTGAGATGTGTTGATTTGTTATAAGTGATCTTATTTGCTGTAAGTGATGTTATTTTCAGTTTGTTTGAGATTCTATTTATAATATAAATCTATGTTCGATTTTAATTTTCATATAGTCCTTTGCAGGGTAGGTTTTACTATGAGAAAATAAGTTGTTCAGTTGCTCACTCGTGTCTGACTCTTTGCAACCCCGTGGACTGCAGCATGCCAGGCTTCCCTGTCCACCACCAACTCCCAGAGCTTGGTCAAATTCATGTCCGTTGAGTTGGTGATGCCATGCAATCATCTTGTCCTCTGTCATCAACAGATAGGAAATCCCTATTGATTGTACTCTGCTTATCAATTTTGTTATATATGATTTTTTAAAATATTTAGTTTTGGCTGGGCTGGGGCTTTGTGGCTGTGTGCAGGCTTTCTGTAGTTGCAGTGTGCAGGCTTCTCATTGTGGTGGCTTCTCTTGTGGAGCCCTGGCTCTAGGGCACTCAGGCTTCAGTACTTGTGACACATGGGCTCAGCAGTTGTGGCTCCTGGGCTCTAGAGCGTGGGCTCAGTAGTTGAGGTTCATGGGCTTCACTGTCCTGCAGCTTGTGGGATCCTCCTAGACCAGGGATCAAACCCATGTCCCCTTCATTGGCAGACAGATTCTTAACCACTGGACCACCAGGGAAGCCCTATATAGGATTTTTTCTTGACATTTCAAAATATTTTTAGTGAATTTATTGTGATTATAGAAAAGTACCCCCCCCCCAAAAAAAAGTCCCATCATCTTAGGTACCTTTTTGTAATATTTCCTTGCAATTTCATTTATTTGCATTTGTCATGTAGTTGAGGATACACTTTTTTGGTATTATTTCCCATAACCTTTTCTTGAACATTATAGTGAGCATTTCTCCATGCATATCAGTTTCATCCTGTCAGAAAATAAATGACACACCCGGATGGGTAAAATCTGAAGAGAGTTTCATAAAAAAACTAATTAAAAAGGTACAGGAAGAAGGAAGGAAACTGTACAGAAGGGACAGTGTTTTGGGTTGCCAAAAATGTCATTCAGGTTTTTCTGTAACATCTTATGGAAAACCCTAAAGAACTTCTTGGCCAACCCGATAGTATTGAGCATTTAAAATGTGGCTAGTTCAGACTTCCCTGGTGGTCCAGTGGTTAAGACTCTATGTTTCCAATGCAGGGGTGTGTGGCTTTGATCGCTGGTGGGGGAACTAAGATCCCACTTGCTGTAAGCCCCCCAAATAAAAATAACAATAATTTTTATTTTAAAAAATTGGCTAGTGTCCAAAATTGGCTAGCACCCAAATTTTAAAAATCTGGACTTGTGGCTAGTCCAAATTCAGATGTGCTCTGAGTTCAATATATGCACTGGATTTCTAAGACTTACTAGAAAAATAGAGCATAAATTACTTTTATAAATAATTTTTATATTGATTTTATGTTGAAATGATGTTTTGGATATACTGTGTCAAATAAATGAAATTTATTAAGCCTTAATTAAAATTATCATATAATCAGTATATATAATTTTATTTCTATTAGAAAAAATTTATATGGAGTGTAATACAAAGAGGCATCTCAAAGCCTAAAAGGGCCATGGGGGATTCTATGGAAAGATCAGCTGATAGAAATCACAACCTTCATAGGGGCTTGTAACCAATCTGCAATGACTCAGAAAGAGCGAAGTTGTGGGAATAAATTCTTTGACCCTGTTCTTTTCCCCTACCTATTCCTCTCAAATTCCTGTTTGTTTAAACCAACAGAAAGTCAGTGGGTGTGGGAAGTAGCTGGTATAGTCCATAGAGGCTGACCTCCCTGAGGCCACAGCAGGCTAGAAAAGCAGAGTGAATCTGGAGGAGTCAATTGGAGATATTCAGCATACCACCTAATTAAAATACTTTGCAAATACAGTTCTCAAGGACTATGTGTTTCACTTCATGTTAAGGTTATATTGGGCTTCCCTGGTGGCTCAAATGGTAAAGAATCTGCCTGCAATGAGGAGATCTGGGTTGGGAAGAAGGGAATGGCTTCCCACATCAGTATTCTTACCTGTAGAATTCCATGGACAGAGGAGCCTGGCCATGTTGGGACAAATTACAATGTAACATGATTATGGGAATTAGAGTAGAGTAGATCAGTTCAGTTCAGTTCAGTCGCTCAGTCGTGTCCGACTCTTTGCGACCCCGTGGACTGTAACCTACTAGGCTTCTCCGTCCATGGGATTCTCCAGGCAAGAATACTGGAGTGGATTGCCATTTCCTTCTCCAGGGGATCTTCCCGACCCAGGGATCGAACCCAGGTCTCCCGCATTGAAGGCAGACGCTTTAACCTCTGAGCCACCAGGGAAGCCCGTAGAGTAGATAGATTCTTTAAAAATATATAGAAAGATAAATCAAACTCAGGTTTCAGTATGAACCATCAAGACATTCACTGATAAGAGTTTTCTAAAGTGTACTTCAGATCTTGAAGAATTGGTAGAATTTTGATATTGCCAATTTTATCCCCACACCAAAAAGAACATTTTCTTTAAGAGTGGCTTTTTTCTTACCTATAAACTGAAAGGGATACACACAACTTTGGTTTTGTTGAGTTACATTTCTTTTGTTTCTATTTATTGCTTTAATTCTGAGATTAATTGATAGCACATTAATTTTAATGAATTCGATCCTAAGATAATTATTACATTTTAAAATGGCACAGCATTTTAAAATGTAAATTCATTCCTTAAAGTACACATATAGCAGTTGGTTAAGGTTTGATAAGAAGTGGATTTAGAAGGCCTCCTGGGGCTTTTTAGCTTACCTGTATAAATAAGAATTGAATGTCTGTTTGACATGGTATGAACTACATTAAAACTTCTGACCTCAAGAAGAATACACTAGCACACATACAATTCTTTCAGTTTGTACTCCAGTGGTTTGAGCTATGCCCTTACAACTTATTATCTGCTTTGAGTTTTTAGCATAGACATTAAAATATAGACATCTGTTCAGTTCCAGAATCTAACACACATTAAAAATTAGTGGATAAATATTACTTTTGTAGTAGGTATTTCAGAATTTGAAGTTTCAATGGGTGATTATTCTGATCACTGGTATGTGTATCGAGATGAGACTCAGCTGTAGATCCTTTTAGATTTGGTAATGACTAGTTCCAAGAATGACCTGAGACGAAATAATGACAATCCATGTTTTTGAAGCAAACTGTCTCCTTGGGAATCTCAATTAGCGTTTTCATAAGATATTACTAATTTTATTGGTTAACTTTTTCATATAGATAATATATTCATATATTCAATAACCAAAAAATTTAATTATAGAGTAAAAAATCTCCTACACTTGGCCCCTCTGCACAGTTCTCTCATAACCTTTCTTCTTAGTTTCTTAGGTTTCTTCCAGAGTTTCTTTTTATATAAATCAATATGAATAAATGCTTATTTTTCTCACAAAGGGAATATGTTTTATATACTGTTTTCACTTCCGCTTGTTTACTTGCCATCTGTTTCCTACATTTTTAATGTTCCTACTTTGTGAACTTCCTTACTGCCTTTTATTTTTTAATTCTTGGCAGAATGTTTGTCAAAATTTTAATCTTCTCTGTGGGATAATTCTTCTGACTACTGTTGTTTAGTAAATTTTGCTGCTTTTCTTTTTACCACTGTTGTGCCGGTTAGGATTCAGTGCAAGCTGATGGTGGGGAATTATAGTTGGGGTTGTTCCCATGGCCTGTGGGTTCCCAAGGGACTGAATTCCCTGTTCTTTTGGGAAGTAAAATCCTTTAGCCAGTACCCATAGGTGAAATGACACAGTGTGTTCCATCTTCTTTGTATCATGTATTTCCAAAGAGTTGGTCATTGGTCTCTGCCCTTTTTAGTCCAGGTAGGTATAGTTCTGGCTTTTCATGAAAGTGACTAGTCATTTAAGCTGCCCAGGTATGTTAAAAGTGATTGCCTAGTCTGGTTAATCAAACAACAGTGAATTAGTCATCTTTTAAAAATATATTGCTAAATGCATTGGTAAACTGGTAGTTGTCTGGTGGCATCTGTAGGATTTTTTGTGTATAGTATCATGTCATCTGCAAGCAGTGGCAGTTTTTCTTCTTCCTTTCCAATTTGGATTCCCTTGATTTCTTTTCCTTTTTGATTACCATGGCTGCTGCTGCTGCTGCTAAGTCGCTTCAGTCGTGTCCGACTCTGTGCGACCCCACAGACGGCAGCCCACCAGGCTCCGCCATCCCTGGAATTCTCCAGGCAAGAACACTGGAGTGGGTTTCCATTTCCTTCTCCAATGCATGAAAGTGAAAAGTGATAGTGAAGTCGCTCAGTTGTGTCTGACTCAGCGACCCCATGGACTGTAGCCTACCAGACTCCTCCATCCAAGGGAGTTTCCAGGCAAGAGTTCTGGAGTGGGATAGAACTTCCAAAACTATGCTGAATAGAAATTTGGAGAGTGGGCATCCTTGTTTTGCTTCTGATCTTAGAGGAAATGCTTTCAGTTTTTCACCATTGAGAATGATGTTAGATGTGGGTTTGTCATATATGGCCTTTTATTATGTTGAGGTATGTTCTCTCTATGCCCACTTCCTGGAGAATTTTTTTTTTTATCATAAATGGATGTTGAAGTTTATCGAAAGCTTTTTCTGCATCTGTTGACGTTATCCTATGGTTTTTATTCTTCAATTTGTTAATGCGGTATGTCACATTGACTAATTTGCATATATTGAAGAATCCTTGCGTCGGTGGAATAAATCCCACTTGATCGTGGTGTATGATCCTTTCAGTGTATTGTTGAATTCAGATTGCTAGCATTTTGTTGAGGATATTTGCATCTCTGTTCATCAGTGATATTGACCTGGATACAAGGTCAATATATAAAAATCTGTTGCATTTCTATACACTAACAACAAACTAATACTCCAATAAAAATTTTCTAAAAAATGAATTAAAAACCCAAATGAATAGTCAGATACAATAAAGCTCCTAGAGGGAAATATAGGCAGACACTCTGATATAAATCATAGCACAACATTTTTGGATTTGTCTCCCAGAGTAATGGAAACAAAAGCAAATAGTACCTAATTAAACTTAAAAGTTTTTCCACAGCAAACAAAACCATAACAAAATGAAAAGACAACGTACAGACTGGGAGAAAATATTTGTAAATGACGTGATAGACAAGAGCTTAATTTCCAAAATACATAAACAGTTTATATATTCATTAAAAAAAAAAACCCAAGATAAAAAAAAAATGCAAAAGACCTAAATAGACATTTCTCCAAAGAAGATATGCAGATGGCCATTAGGCACATCACTAATTATTAGAGAAATGCGAGTCAAAACTTCAATGAGGTTCTGCCACATATTGGTCAAAATGGCCATCATCAAAAAGTCTACAAATAATAAATGTTAGAAAGGATCTGGAGGAAAAGGAGCCTTCTAAATTGTTTGTAAGAATTAAATTGGTACAGCCACTATGGAGTACAGCATAGTTTCCTTAAAAATAACTTAAAATAGAGTTACCATATGATCCAGCAATCCCACTCCTGGGCATATATCCAGAAAAGACAAAAACAGGGAAAGACAAATATCATATCACTTATGTGGAATCTAAAAAATTATACAAGTCAACCTTATTTACAAAATAGAAATAGACTTACAAACAGAAAGCAAACTTATGGTTACCAAATGGGAGAGGTCAGGGAGGGATAAATTGTGAATTCAGGATTAACAAATACATACTACTATATATAAAATGGATAAGCAAGGCCCTGTGGTATAGTGTGGCCTTCCCTGGTAGCTCAGACAGTAAAGAATCTGCCCGCAGTACAAAAGACTGGGGTTCGATCCCTGGGTTGTGAAGATCCCCTGGAGAAGGGAATGGCAACTGAGTAGATGATGCTATCTAACCATCTCATTCTCTGCTGCCCTCTTCTCCTTTTGCTTTCAGTCTTTCTCAGCATCAAGGTCTTCTGCAGTGAGTCAACTCTTCCCATCATGTGGCCAATGTATTAGAGCTTCAGCATCAGTCCTTCCAATGAATATTCAGGGTTGATATCCCTTAGGACTGACTGATTTGATCTCCTTGGATCCAGTCCAAGGAACTCTCAAGAGTCTTCTCCAGCACCAGAGTTTAAATGCATCATTTCTTTGGCACTTAGCCTTCATCATACAACTCTCACATCTGTACATGACTACTGGAAAAACCATAGCTTTGACTATACATATCTTTGTCAGTGAAGTGATGTCTCTGCTTTTTAATACACTGTCTAGGTTTGTCATAGCTTTTCTTCCAAGGAGCTAGAGTCTTTTAATTTCATGGCTGCAGTCACTGTCCTCAATGAATTTGGAGCCCTAGAAAATAAAATCTGTCACTGCTTTCACTTTTTCCTTCCATTTGCCATGAAGTAATGGGACCAGATACCGTGGGCTTAGTTTTTTGAATGTTGAGTTTTAAGCCAGCTTTTTCACTCACCTCTTTCACCTTCATCAAGAGGCTCTTTAGTTCCCCTACCACTCTGTAGAGTGGTATCATTTACATATCTGAGGTTGTTGATATTTTTCCTGGCAATTTTGATTACAGCTTGTGATTCCCACAGCCCAGCATTTTGCTTGATGTACTCTGCATGTAAGTTATATAAGCAGGGTGACAGTCTACAGTTCAGTTCAGTTCAGTCGCTCAGTCGTGTCTGACTCTTTGCGACCCCATGAATCGCAGCACGCCAGGCCTCCCTGTTCATCACCATCTCTCGGAGTTCACTCAGACTCACATCCATCGAGTCAGTGATGCCATCCAGCCATCTCATCCTCGGTCGTCCCCTTCTCCTCCTGCCCCCAATCCCTCCCAGCATCAGAGTCTTTTCCAATGAGTCAACTCTTCGTGTGAGGTGGCCAAAGTACTGGAGTTTCAGCTTTAGCATCATTCCTTCCAAAGAAATCCCAGGGTTGATCTCCTTCAGAATGGACTGGTTGGATCTCCTTGCAGTCCAAGGGACTCTCAAGAGTCTTCTCCAACACCACAGTTCAAAAGCATCAATTCTTCGGCGATCAGCCTTCTTCACAGTCCAACTCTCACATCCATACATGACCACAGGAAAAACCATAGCCTTGACTAAACGGACTTTAGTCGGCAAAGTAATGTCTCTGCTTTTGAAAATGCTATCTAGGTTGCCTTTTCTTAGGGGATCTTAGTTCCCTACCCAGATTGAACCTGGGCCCTCACCAGTGAAAGCTCAGTGTCTTAACTACTAGAGACAACGAATTTCCAGTTATCTCCTGTAAGTCATATGGAAATACAAATAATCCCAAAGAAAAATGGACAAAAAACAATTTGTAATTGACATAAAGCTAAATATAAATAAGAACTAGTAAAAATGCTCAGAACTAGAACTATAAACAAAGAAATATGTATTAAAACATTATTCACTGCTGAGGTCCCGGTCTGATCCCTCCTCCTGAAACTAAAATCCAAGCCCTGTGGGGTGGCCAAGGAGAAAAGAAACGTGAGAAAATTTTAAAAATAATTTTAAAAAACATCACTTAGATACCACTTTCCCTCTCCTGAATGATAAAGGTTTAAAAGTTTCATGAAATTAGTGTTAAAAACAATTTGGAAACTGGCCATGTTGACACACAAATATGTAAATTGATGAAACCTTTTTGGAGACATATTTTTTAATAGTATGAACATTTAAATTAATGATACCATTTAAGCCAGTGGTTCAATTTGTAAGAATTTATCCTACAGATATACTCAATAAGATTGCAATATTGTTCATAAGGAATTTTCACAGGTGGAAGCAACACACAAAAACAATAAAGAAAAAGAATAAATGAAAGAGGAAAAGAAATAAAAGCCAGCAAAACCTATGCTTACCCTTACAGAGTAGTAATTAAAACAACTTTATCCATAAAGTTGATTAATATGCGCCCATTAAAAGGAATGGGATAGAGTTACAGTTCCCAAATTGTGCAACAACAGATACCAGGACATGACAGTGAATTCACAGAAGTGCCTGAAGATATGTTACATTTTTGGGTAAACATAGTAATATTTAACACCTGTTGGACTTTGTGCACACTTCTATCTCAAGGTAGTTCAATTTCAATATTAGGCCATGCTACATTCCATTTGGTGATTCTATATCTTTCAAACATGATTTTTTAGCAATTCCTGTAACAATAAAGCAAAAATAAATTTAGAACAGGAAATGAGGGTGGCAATGTCCACTGTGATTCCAGGAGAGGTGTGTAGTGACTAGTGTGGATGCATATCCCATTAGCAAGAAATTGGATTATTCAAGAGTGAGGTTAAAGTATTTTTTCTACTAGTTTACACTTTATTTTCCACCTATGTATTGAATTGTTATGACATAAATGCTTCCTAAGTTTTGACATCTTATTACTTAATAAAAGAATCATTAGGTATTTATTTAGGCAGAGTAGTGAGTACTGAGTTACTGAGAATGCTATGAACCAAGAATGCTTGGGAAGTTTTGAGGAAAAGAGTACATCTGTATTTGCAAAGATGGAAAGCTCTTTTACCTATATTGTTAAGAGAATTAAGCTGCACAATAGTGTGTTTGTGGGAAGGGGGAGAATTGGTTTCTTATATTTTACTTTTATGTGCATATACTACCTTTTATAATTTTTTAAAATTGTTATTTTAAAAATAAAGTAACATCCTCCCCCACAGAAAAAATGATCAAATTATCAATCGTCAAGATCCTTACTTGAGTATGGTAAGGTATTTCAAATTTGTATTATTTTTCTCTTGCTTCATAAAAAACAAATTACCACAGATTTAGAGTTTTAACGCAGCAGAATTTCTCCTGTCAGAATATGTATTCTACCATACCCTCCCTCCTGTGCGTAGATCTTCTCCATCACTGAGGCCTTAAAAGACCGAGGTTTCCCCAAAAGGAAGGAATCTGTATCCAGACTGCCCTCTGACTCAAGACTACCACATCAATTACTGTCAAGACTTCCAGCTTGAGGGGTGGGAGAATGTCTTTGGTTATTCAAAAGGAGACTTAACACCAGAGTATCATGGTCAACAAAAGAGTCCGAAATGCAGTACTTGGATGCAATCTCAAAAACGACAGAATGATCTCTGTTCGTCTCCAAGGCAAACCATTCAATATCACAGTTATCCAAGTCTATGCCCCAACCAGTAACGCTGAAGAAGCTGAAGTTGAATGGTTTTATGAAGACCTACAAGACCTTTTAGAACTAACACCCAAAAAAGATGTCCTTTTCATTATAGGGGACTGGAATGCAAAAGTAGGAAGTCAAGAAACACCTGGAGTAACAGGCAAATTTGGCCTTGGAATGCGGAATGAAGCAGGGCAAAGACTAATAGAGTTTTGCCAAGAAAATGCACTGGTCATAGCAAACACCCTCTTCCAACAACACAAGAGAAGACTCTACACATTTTGAGGTATGGTAAATTTTAATATTGAAAGAGCTCAAAATTTAATTTATATAGAGTCACTTAAATATTAATAGAATTTTTACTTCCTTTTTACTTTGGTGCAAGGAATAGAATTAACAGTTGCCAAAATATTTTTTTATAAAACCACAAGGTGTTCTGCATAAAAATTTATGTTTTCAAATGATTTTGCAAAACACTGTTAATATACTCCTTGTTTGGCGATTTGGGCTGTATATTATAGTATGTTAAAGATAAGAGAAGTTGAAAAGCCAAAAAGCACTTTAAATTTGGCTTATTTTTTCCCAATCTTGATTGCAAAATTTTGTAGGATCTATCAACATCCTGAAGAACCCAGATTTCGTAGAGAACAACTCAGTAAATACTGGCTCAGAAGACAGCCAGATATCCTTTTGCTCTCCTTCTACCTACCTGGAATTTCTCTTCATTTAGCTGTGGACACCTTACTTGCTGTATGGATCCTGAGTTATAAAATCCAGGAAAAAACTGACATTTACACTCCACATGTGCTTTTCAAGGACAGTGGCTATTATTCAATCAATCCTTTTTGATTTCTCAGCCCCATTTGACACAAATGACCACTCCTTTCTCCCTTAAGCCTTTCTTCACTTAATTTTCATAATACCACATTTTCCTGGTTTACTTTCAATCACAGTGACTGGAATTGGAACGTGGAATATTCTGTCTCTTGCTGGTTCCTCCTCACCTCTCCAACCTCTTCTTATTGGATCATTCTAGGAGTCAGTTCGTGTTCTTCTCTTTATTCCCTCAGTGATCTTATCCAAATTTCTGGCTTCAAATCCTGTTTGTTTGGTGATTCAAAAATCATATATTCAACCTAGACTCTCCCTCCAAAACTAGATCTGATTAACAGCTTAACTGACATTTGATCTTCAGGAAATGGCAACCCACTCCAGTATTGCCTGAAAAATCCCATGGACAGAAGAGCTTGGAGGGCTACAGTCCAAACAGTCCCAAAGAGTCAGACACGGCTGAACGACTAAGCACTTCAATGTTAAATAAGTCCAAAATTAAATCCTGATTCCCCAACAAAACATTCTTCTCTGTACTTTTACCCTTCTTAGTTAATATAATTCCATCTTCATCCTTCCAGTTGCTCAAGTCAAAAACTTTAGGAATCATTACTGATTTCTTTCTCTTATATCTTCAAATCAGTTTGCCATCAAATGCATATTGGCTGTGCCTTCCAAAATATCCAGAACCTGTCCTCTCTCTGGCACCTCCCCTCTGCCACCTGGCATCTCCAAGCACTTTCATGTCTTTTCTGGATTATTACAATACTCTCTTAATGCTTTTCCTTCTGCTCTTGTGCTCCTAAAGTCCGTTTTCACCAGAGAAATCTTTGAAAATGTCAGACAATGTCATTTTTCTATTGAATATGTGCTGTGTTTCCTGAACTTATTTAGAGTGAAAGTCAAAGTCTTCTGTGACCATCAGACCCCATCTGATCCAGCTCTGTTACATCCTTGGTTCTATCTTCTACTGCCTTGTCACTCACTCTGTCACAGCTATTCAATAGCCTTTTTATCTATTCTTCAATAACAGCAGGTGTATTCTCCACTGGAGGTCTCTGCTTTTGATATTTCCTCTTGCCAGGGAAGTCCTTCTCCCAGATACTCACATGTATGGCTCTCAGAGTAGCCTCCTTGGAGGATCCTCTTTTAAATTATATCTTCTATCTTGACATTCTATCTGTGTTTCTTGTTTTACTTTTTCATAGCATTTATTAACTTATAATAGAGGATATATTTTGCCTAATTTGTTTATTATCTGTCACCTATCATTCCATGAGGGTAGAGATTTTTGCCTCAGTTGTACCTGCTATACGTCTAAGACTTAAGTGTAGGGCCTGGCACTGAGGTTTTTCTCAATGGTATCTACTGAGCATATGAATTAAGGTATTCGTTTGCATGGTATTCATTGTTCTTAAGGTCCCCTAAGTTGTTTAATAAGTCATGGAGTGTTAATATTGCAGTTTCAATAATTATGCTGTAAGGTGATGGTGGTGATTTTTGTTACTAAGTCGTGTCTGACTCTCGTGATCCCATGGACTGTAGCCCACCATAATCTTTTTCCCATGGGATTTCTCAGGCAAGAATATTGACGTGGGTTGCCATTTCTTTCTCCATTGGATCTTCCCAACCCAGGGACTGAACCCATGTCTGTTGCATTACGAGCCGTCTCACACATTGCAGGCAGATTCTTTACCTCTGAGCCACCATGAAAGCCCATTTTATGCAGTAATAATAGAGAGGGAAATGGCATGTCACTCTTCCAAGTTAGACTACTCAAATTTACAACCAGTGGAATTGTGTTGTTTATGACCAACTACCAGACTTTTAACAAATCTTTATTGTCATAACATTTTTTTGTTTTGTTAATAGACTTTATTTTTTAGAGTAGTTCTAGGTTCACAGCAAAATTGAGAGGAAGGTGAAGAGATTTCTCATGTACTCCTTACCCCTATGTGCACATGTCCCACCAGAGTGGAGCATTTAAAATGGCTGTCTGGGGAGGCCTTACAAATAGCTGTGAAAAGAAGAGAGGCGAAAAGCAAAGGAGAAAAGGAAAGATATAAGCACCTGAATGCAGAGTTCCAAAGAATAGCAAGAAGAGATAAGAAAGCCTTCTTCAGTGATCAATGCAAAGAAATAGAGGAAAAGAACAGAATGGGAAAGACTAGAGATCTCTTCAAGAAAATTAGAGATACCTAGGGAACTTTTCATGCAAGGATGGGCTCGATAAAGGACAGAAATGGTATGGACCTAACAGAAGCAGAAGGTATTAAGAAGAGGTGGCAAGAATACACAGAAATTGGACTGTGAAGAAGGCTGATCGCCGAAGAATTGATGCTTTTGAAGTGTGGTGTTGGAGAAGACTCTTGAGAGTCCCTTGGACTGCAAGGAGATCCAACCAGTCCATTCTGAAGGAGATCAGCCCTGGGATTTCTTTGGAAGGAATGATGCTAAAGCTGAAACTCCAGTCCTTTGGCCACCTCATGCAAAGAGTTGACTCATTGGAAAAGACTCTGATGCTGGGAGGGATTGGGGGCAGGAGGAGAAGGGGACTACAGAGGATGAGATGGCTGGATGGCATCACGGACTCAATGGATGTGAGTCTGAGTGAACTCCGAGAGATGGTGATGAACAGGGAGGCCTGGCGTGCTGCGATTCATGGGGTCGCAAAGAGTCGGACACGACTGAGTGACTGAACTGAACTGAATGGACCTACACAGATGCAACATCATCAGTCAGAGTCCATAGTTTACACTGGGATTCACTCTTGGCATTGTGCATTCTATAGTTTGAACAAATGTGTAATGACAAATGTACACCGTTATAGTATATAGAGTACCTTCTTTGTCCTAAAATCCTTTGTGCTCCACCTGCTGATGCCTCCCTCCTCACAACCCCTGGCAACCACTGATCTTTTTACTGTCTCCATAGTTTTACTTTTTCCAGAGTGTCATACAGTTCGAATAATATGTAGACTTTTTGATTAGCTTTCTTCACTTCGTAACATGAATTTGTTTCTTCCATGTCCTTCTGTGGCTTGACAGCTCATTTCTTTTTCAGTGTTGCATAATCGTTCATTGTCAGGATGTACCACAGTTTATTTTTCTATTCGCATACTGAAAAACATTTTGGTTACTTCTACGTTTCGACAATTGTGAGTAAAACTGCTTTAAATATCCACACATAGGTTTTTGTGTGGACATGTTTTCAGTTCATCTGGGTAAGTACCAATGTACAATTGCCAGATCCAATTTAAGAGTATGTTTAGTTTTGTAAGAAACCATCCCTGTCTTTCCAAGTGGCTATACCATTTTGACTTCCCACCAGCAATGAATGAGAGTCCCTGTCGCTCTGTATCCTTGCTTAGCATATGATGTTGTGAATTTTGACCTTTCTAATAGATTTGTCAGTGCTTCCCTGGTGGCTCAGACAGTAAAGAACCCACCTGCAGTGTAAGAGATATGGTTTCAGTCCCTGGGTTGGGAAGATCCCCTGGAAGAGGGCATGGCAACCCACTCCAGTATTCTTGCCTGGAGAATCCCCATGGACAAAGGCGCCTGGAAGGCTGTAGTCCATGTGGTCACAAAGAGTCAGACATGACTGAGCGACTAAGCACAGCACATTAGATTTGTAATAATTGTATCTCATTATTTAATTTGCATTTCCCTGATGACATGTGGAGACCTTTTTATCTGCTTATTTCCTGTCTATATATCTTCTCTGGTGAAGTATTTATTAAAGACTTTCACCAACTTTAAAATCAGGTTGTTTTCTTACCATTGTTTGTTAAGTTCTTTGTATATTTTGTATAACTATTTTATCAACTTTGTCTTTTGCAAACATTTTCTTCCAGTCTGTGGCTTGTATTCTCATTCTCTTAGTATAGAAGTAGGGTCCTAAAATTTATGATAACTTAGCCTCCTAAATAGCTCTGAAAAGTAAGTGATTGCTGAAATAGGAAGTATTTGATATATTTTTAGTACTTTGATATTTGGAGAAGAGTCAATAACTTATCTGATTTTGAGCTGGAGGTAAAGAAGAAACAGTTGAGAGAAGAAAAATTAATAATAGGAGAAGCGTTGGCTTTTAGATGGGTTATGTTTTCTTTTAGTACATATTAGAAAACGTTCTCTGCTCAGCTGACATGAAATTAGATGGCTATGATATTACTATAGATGTGAGTGCCATCTTGGAAATTTTGTTAACTAATGCAACGTAGGAAACTACTCATGTTGATGAAGCACTACTTAATTCAGGTGATTTCATCACAGTAAGCCCCTTACATATTGAGCCTTCAAGTTGTGAACTTTCAAAGATGAGAATGTGTGTTCTCATGTCCAGTCATTTAAGTTAGCTCATGTATATGGGGTACGTTGTCATGTGTGTGCATTCTCTACAAGTGATTGTGCTTTTGTGTACTTTACTGTATAGAGTACAGTTTCTTTATTGCAAGCTCAGGTGTCCAGAAGCAAACATAAAAGCAGTAGTATATAGCCGATTGTGTTAGTTGGGTGCTTAGGCTAACTTTGTTGGACTTATGCACAAACTGGGGTTACAAATGCACTCTTAGAATGGAATTTGTTCCTATGTAGGGGATGTGCTGTATTTGTTAAAAAAAAAAAAAAGAACAATTACACATTAAGAAATAACTATAGCTTTTCAAAATTAATAGTGGCAGTAGACTGTTTTTATTATATGCAAATCCTACTTAGAAATCCCTTCCATTCACTAATGGGATCACATGTTATTTCCTGTTATGCTCAGATACAGCATTCAGAATTAGTTGTTTGTTTGAAAATTGTAAACATCAAGTTTTAAAAAATTTGACTTTGTTTTTGATGAGATTTTGAATAAGTGGCCTTGTCATTTATCTGTTTTAAACTTGGTGTGCATTCAAGCCTTGATTGTGTGAGAAGCTGTGAATTGAAACTTTTCATATAAGTTCTTGCTGTTTTACCAATTTTTCCTTCTTACCTGTGCAATGGGAGGAAGTGGCAATGAAATTTTATAGGGCAAATGGGGAATCTGCTCTATAACCTGATCATTTTTACTGTGGGTTATAAAATACTAAAAATCTCCCTAGGTAATAGAGTGACCCTTCTTTAAGACCAACCTTGGTTTATATGCCATTATCCAAAACTTTAGACACTGTAACTGTGTCTAGTTACAGTTACTACATGTCTACTAATTACCTGAAACGTTGAAAATGTGACATCATTTAATATCCTAACCAAAAACCTCTTATAATGATGTTTTCACTGAAAATACAAGTGATCTTAATTTTCCACATGAATAATTTAGGTTAGTTTGTGAAAACAGTTCCTAAAGCGTGAGATTTGTTAGATTATGGAACGATTTCCTCAGGAAGCGTTTGGAGTTGATGCTGGTCTGTGCTTAGTCACTCAGTTGTGTCTGACTCTTTGTGACCCCATGGACTATAGCCTGCCGGGCTCCTCTGCCCAGGGGGATTCTCCAGGCAACAATACTGGAGTGGGTTGCCATGCCCTCCTCCAGGGGAACTTCCCAACCCAGGGATCGAACTCAGGTCTGCCACTTTGCAGGCAGATTCTTTACTGTCTGAGCTAGTGAGCTTCAAAAATGGAAGATGAAGACTCACCAAACAAGCTCTGTACTTTGGTTACTTACATGCCCGTCACCACCTTCAAAAATCTATGGTCAGTCAGTGTGGATGAGAACTAACTGCTGATGGTCCAGTAAAGTTATTGAACTGCCAAAAGAAAAAAAAAAGGATGATCTTTGCTTAGGGTCACCTGATCTGTCAAAAGGCAGGGGGAGTGCTAGTCACTTTGCAGTTCTGCTGTCTGTAATTAAAGAGGGAATAGTGGCTAACATGCAAGTAAATCTTCCAAAGATATAACTATGCTAAGTCCCTTCAGTCGTGTCCCGACTCTGTGTGACCCCATAGATGGCAGCCCACCAGGCTCCCCGGTCCCTGGGATTCTCCAGGCAAGAATACTGGAGTGGATTGCCATTTCCTTCTCCAATGCATGAAAGTGAAAAGTGAAAGTGAAGTTGCTCAGTCGTGTCCGACTCTCAGCGACCCCATGGACTGCAGGCCACCAGGCTCCTCTGTCTATGGGATCTTCCAGGCAAGAGTGCTGGAGTGGGGTGCCATTGCCTTCTCCAAAGATATAACTACTTAATTAAAATGGAAGTAGTTCTTAGGAAGGGGCTTCCCAGGTGGCTCAGTAGGAAAGAATCCGCCTGCCAATGACTGAGAGGCAGGTTCAGTCCCTAGATGGGGAAGATCCCTTGGGGAAGGGAATAGCAACCTACTCCAGAGTTCTTGCCTGGGAAAGCCCATGGACAGAGGAGCCTGGTGGACTACAGTAAATGGGGTCGCAAAGAGTCAGACAACTGAGTGAGTGAGCATGCATGCAAATGTGAGGAAGGGACTACAAACTTTGATTAGGGAATGGAAAAAAACATGGGAGATGGAAATTTTGCCCATGTGGTACCTAATTCTGAAGCTTTGAACGCAGTGCTGTCGAAAATGTGGCATTAGATGGAAAAAGTTAAATCAACATGGGACTGTTTTCTTCCCTCTTCAGTTTCTAGAAGCAGCACTCTCTGATCTGAAGGGATGCACTGGGGGAGGGAGGCAGTTTCTCTTTGCATGATCTTTTGGCTGTCCTTCCCGGAGTGGAC
Organism: Cephalophus harveyi; assembly: GCA_006410635.1. NCBI lineage: Eukaryota > Metazoa > Chordata > Mammalia > Artiodactyla > Bovidae > Cephalophus > Cephalophus harveyi. Next base: position 30,511 of record SJYT01077296.1, read on the forward strand.
TGGGTTTAAGTTATCAGAGTAATAGGTTCACAACTGTGTGAAGCTCTTAAAAATGGAATTTATATATACCTAACTCTAGATGGAGGTATATACTGTATACATTTCTAATAAGCATGCACTACCTTTTCTGTGTATGTAATGAAACTGAAAGAAAACTCCAAATTATGTTTCAACATTTGAAACATGTAAATATATAAATATTTAAAATGTCTGAGTGGTATCTAGAACTAGTCAAATTATCTTTTTAAAAAAATGTTCTGAGGTTGGTGAAGTATTGGTCTATGAAAATTATACTCCCTATTAAAATTAGGGTTATTTTTAGTTGTATATGGGTTTATTTATTTTTTTAATATAAATTTATCCTGTATCCTGTATTGAACCTAGAGTGGTGATTCGTTTCTTACATGATAGTAAACATGTTTCAATGCCATTCTCCTAGATGATCCCACCCTCTCCCTCTCCCACAGAATCCAAAAGTCTGTTCTATACATCAGTGTCTCTTTTGCTGTCTTGTATACAGGGTTATCACTGGGGCTGGTGCACTGGGATGACCCAGAGAGATGATATGGGGAGGGTGGTGGGAGGAGGGTACAGGATTGGGAACTCATGTACACCCGTGGCGGATTCATGTTAATGTATGGCAAAACCAATACAGTTTTGTAAACTAAAAAAAAAAAAAGAATACAATGATTTAAATACCAAATATATATATATATATATATGTAATGAAGAACATCTTACACAAAGTAATGTATGAGAATTGGGGTAGAGGTCAGAGACGTTCCTGCCAAGAAACTGACTTTTATGCTAAGACCTGTGGGAAAGTCTCAGATGGGGGGAATCTGAACAGTCCTTCCCAGGAAGGTGAAAATGCAGGAGTTCAGGGCTTATAGACCAAAATGAGCAGGAACAAGGTGTTTGCTGATTGGTTAGCAAGGTCTTTTGGCTAAGATCAAGTACAGTATGGGGGTTTCCCAGGTGGCATAGTGATAAAGAATACACCTGCCAATGCAGGAGACAAAAAAGACAAAGATTCGATCCCTGGGTTGAGAAGAGCCCCTGGAGTAGGAAATGGCAAGCCACTCCATTATTCTTGCCCGAAAAACTCCATGGAGAGGAACTTGGTGGGGTACAGTCCATGGACTTGCAAAGAATTAAACACGACTGAGCAACTGAGCACGTAAAGCAAGGTACTTTCCTCATAAGGAGCAAAGGGGAGTCTTGTAGCCAGTGATGTGACTTGTGCTGAGCAAACAGGTGTTTGTTGGTTGACCCAGGGATTCCTTTTCTGGGAAAACAAGCCTAGAAACTTAGTAAATTTTGGTTTGCTGATTCGGGACTGGGCATGAGCGATTCCGTCTTGGGCCCAGGTTGGTTACTTTAAACAAGTGCGGTGGGAATTCATTTACTCAGATGAATTACATCATCTGACTTACATTTTTCACAGACCTCTTTAGGAACTGCCTGGTGGTCTAGTGGTTAGAATTTAGCACTTTCACAGCCGTAGCCTGGTTTCAATCCCTGGCAGGGCCAAAAAAATAAAAGACCACTTTGACCATCAGTTGAATAGAGTCAATAGAATAATACCAACTTGGAAACCAGGAATCCAGGTAAAAGGTCAATTAACTAGGTTGCTAGCAATTGAAAGGAGTGGACAGTCTCTGATTCAGGGTATATTCTGGTGGTAGAGACAACAGGATCTCATGAGATTGGCTGCTGGGGTATTCAGAGGAAAGAAGAATCAAAGATGACTCATAGGTTAATATCTGGAGCAACTGCATAGAAGATGGAGACATTTACAGAGATGGAGGTGAGGGAATGAAAAGTTTCTGTGCTTGGTTTTCTCCTTTGAAAAAAGGAGACAATACCTACCTCATATACTTGAGGATTCGTTCAGAAAGCCAGGCTCCTGGTATGTGCTCAATTAACTTTAGTTGTCATTGTTCTGTGGCAAGCATTGTGCTGGGAACTGGTTTTTCAAGGTAGATATATCTGCTTTAATGAAGCTAAGAGTTCAATAAAAGATGTTAAATGTTTGGAGAAAGGAGCAGTGAGGGCAGTCAATTTATTCTGGATGTTTACTGCAGAAGGTACAGAAAAACATCAAAAATTGTTTTTTAATTTTTTTAAATGTTTATTTATTTATTTGACTGTGCTGGATCTTTATTTGCAGCATGTGGGATCTAGTTCCCTGATCAGCAATGGAACTTGGCCCCCCTGCATTGGGGGCATGGAGTCTTAGCCACTGGACCACCAGGGAAGTCCACAGAAAAACATTTTTTATATACAAGAGGAGTCCAAATTGCAGAGTCCAAGACCAAGCAGAGCATTTTTTGCATTTACAATAAATGGTGGGAGCCAATACAGGTTTTATGGGGTACAATAACCAAACATGTGCTGAGACTGTATTTAACACTGTGACCTGATTTACGGCATTTGCAAATTTCTGTGCTATGAATATTCTTATCGTGGCCAGTTTCAGTCTATCAATATGATGTCAACCAGCTCACAAGGCCCTTCCTGGTGTTCAGTGGTTAAGAATTTGAACTTCCAGTGCAAGGGGCATGGATTTGATCCCTGGTCAGAGAAATGACTGCCCGCATACTGCACAGCACAGAAAAGAAAAGAAAAAAAGCAGTTCACAAAATTCATGAAAATTTAGCAATCGACTCTTGTAAAGCAGTATGAGCAGATTCTAGCTCATCACTGATCATCTAGTGTGCTCAGTAAAGAAGGAAATGATGACCTTTTAGGAAGACAAACCTAGCCGTAAGTGTGCTTCTTTTGTTAGGGGAAGCACACTGATTGAAACCGCCCACCCTGGCCAGGCACCATAGTAACTATTTGCATGAGTTGTTTTATGACGGGAGATCCTGATAAGGAATATGGAACTTATAAGCCACCACCAACCAGAAGAGTTCAGGAAAGGTCTAAAGGAGACACTGCGTGTCCGTCCACTTCCCAGAATCCCTCTCACTAGCATCCATCTTGGCTGAGTGATGTGTGCACTACCAGGAAANGGGAGATCCTGATAAGGAATATGGAACTTATAAGCCACCACCAACCAGAAGAGTTCAGGAAAGGTCTAAAGGAGACACTGCGTGTCCGTCCACTTCCCAGAATCCCTCTCACTAGCATCCACCTTGGCTGAGTGATGTGTGCACTACCAGGAAAGACTCTGAATTAGAATGATTGACCAAAAACCACTCGGAAACTAATCCCATCACCATAAAACCCGAGACTGCGAGCCACGCGGCAGAGCTGTTCTCTTGGGTTCCCTTCCCCTACTGCTCTCCAACCGGGTGCCCTTTCCCAATAAAATCTCTTGCTTTGTCAGCACATGTGTCTCCTCGGACATTTCATTTCCAAGTGTTAGACAAGAGCCCAGTTTCGGGCCCTGGAACACTTTGATGAGAAATAAAGATTGGAGGAAGAAGTTCATTTATTTACTCATAATCCACAAATAATTATTGAGTACCTCCTGTATGTAGGAGAATAAGCTATGTACTAAGAACACCTTTATTTAACCATTCGGTAAACAAACAAGGCACCCTAAAACTTACACAGAGCTTACAACCTAGTTGGAGTCCACTGTGGAAATTCAGACTGAGTTGAGAAGTTCTTAGAGTACTGATGGTGGAAAGTAAGCAGGAATAAATGACGAGTCTGAGTTCTTTAGCAGGATTCATGTCCAGATCTATGATGTGGAAATAGAGGAGACAAGAAGGCAAAGATCTACCACAGCTACTTGTGTGGCAGATGTTTCCCACTAACTGAGAAGTTAGAAGGGGGAGACTCTATACTGTAGATGCACAATAAAAAATTGCTGAATGTGAAAGTGTTTAATGTTTGAAACAGAGTGTTCACAGAGTGTTCTAATACATTTAATTTGCATAGATGAATTGTATGTCGTGCATTATATAGAAACATACTTTTTTATGTTCATAAGGACGCAGGTGTACTGGGGAGTTCTATAGGATGAACAATTTGATTTCTCCAAGAAATAAATGGTGGGGAAATAAAGAGATTAAAAGAGACATAACAAGAAAAGTATATGTGGAAGTTGTTTAGATTCTGATCTGAATGAACCAGTTTAAGAAAGAAAATCCCGGGCAGATTGAATATAGACAGCATACTAGCTGATATTAAAGCATTATTGCTGATTTTCGTAGGTATGAAATGGTATGATAGTTATGTTTTAGATGGAGCAATAAAGGCACCTTCTCTACTACATATGTGTATATATATATATATATATATATATATATATATGTACACACACATAATGAGGTATTTACAGGTAAAATGGAGCAATGTCTGAAATTTATTTTTGAATGCTCCAGAAAAAAAAAAGGAATATGGGACTTTCCTGATGGTCCATTGGTTAAGACTCCACACTCCCAATGTAAGGGGCTTGGGTTCGATCCCTGGTTGCAGAACTCAGACTGCGTGATGCAGTGAAAAAAAAGTATAGTGGCAGATTGTACAACATAGGAACTATAGCCAATATTTTAAACTAACTATAAATGGAATATGATCTTTAAAATTTGTGATTCATGGGAGTTCCCCAATGGCCTAGTAGTTAGGATGCCAGGCTTTCACTGCCCGGGTTCAATCCCTGATCAGGGAATTGAGATCCTACAAGCTACATGCTGTAGCCAAGAAGAAAAAACTTTGTGAATCATTATTTGTACACCTGAAACCTATATGTTATTGTACACAAGGCCCATAATGTATTCTCATGGAGTCAAAGACTTCCGGGAAGAAGTGATGCTCCCTAGAAGGAAGCTGAGGGATGACGAGCATGTAGGACTATGGAGAATGTGAGGGATATAGTCTATGTGTGCAAAAGTCTAGAGCAGAAGACGAGGTGGAATGGCGAGAGATGAGGTTGAAGATGTAGAGGCTGGGTCAGAACCATCTTAAGGGAAGTTGATCCTAAGAAGAGGATATGTTTCAGTCATCATTGCTATGTAACAAGCCACACCTAAACTTTGTGACTTAAAAGGCTTTAAACAATAGTGATCATTTATCTCGGCAACCCTGGTGGCTCAGACGATAAAAAATCTGCCTGCAAGGCAGGAGACACAGGTTCACTCCCTGGGTTTGGAAGATCCCCTGTAGAGGGAAATGGCAACCCACACCAGTATTCTTGCCTAGAGAATTTCATGGACTGAGGAACCTGGCAGGCTAGAGTCCATGGGATCACAAACAGTCAGACATGACTGAGCAACTAACACAATCTAATTTATTCATGATTCTACAAATGGAGCTTACTTTACTCCCTGGGGTGGCTGTGGTGGTTTACTGGAATGGCAAAATCTGAGATTCACAAGGTTCAGAATGTGCATATGGCCTCGCTCACTCCTCTGGGCTACAGCCTACAGGGGCTGGCTGATCCTCTGTCTCTCCAGCTGGTCTGTTATCATCTGGTTATCTGGCCCAAATTTCTTTCCATGGCAGCTGACTCCCAAGTGAGGAAAAACAGAAGCTCAGCTCTTTACTTCCGGGTTTAGAAGTCCCAGGATGTCATTTCCAAGACTAATGACATTCTGTTGGTAGAAGCAAGTCATAAGACCCAGACTCGAGACAAGGAGAAACAGATTCCACCTTTTCCTGGGAAGAGCACATGTACAGGGATGGGAGGAGCTGTTGGCAGCCACCCCGGCAGACGATCCTCCACAGGACAGAACCAGATTTGGGCTGTGGAAAGACCAGACTCTCTTTACTGGATGGTAGCTGGGCAGTGTGTGGGCAGAAAGGCCAGTTTGGAGGGAATTACCATGGAACAGGCAAGAGTCAAAGGTTTAAGTTAATGGTGAGGATGGAGAAACGTGGATGAGTTTGAAAGATACTTTAGAAGAGGAAGAGGCAGGTGACTGACGGGCAGTTGGGGCCAGGAGAAACAAAGAGATTGGAGTCAGGAATGACACCAGGGTTTCTCCTTGGTTTTACAGCAGCTGGCCCAAGTTCCCTGACATCCCAACTTAAGAAAGTTATTCTTTATTTATTTTTTGTTGATTACCTTTATTTTTGACTGCCCTGGGCCTTTAGTTGCTGTATTTGGGCTTTCTCTAGTTGCAATGAGCAGAGGCTACCGTAGTTGTAGTGCGCGGGCTTCTCATTGCCGCGGCTTCTCTTGCTGTAGAACGTGGGCTCGAGGGCGCGCGGGTTTCAGTAGTTGAGGCACATGGGCTCATTCGCCCTGTGGCATCTTCCCGGACCTGGGATGGAACCAGTGTCCCTTGCTTTGCAAGTCAGATTCTTAACCACTAGACCACCAGGGAAGCCCAAGAAAGTTATTCTTATTCCTAAAGTAATTTTATCTTTCAAAAGTGCTTTGGTCCTGCTAAGGAAGTCTACCAGGTAGGGTTAGCTTGACTCCACAAAATCAAGGTAAACATATTGTGGTTAAAGAGGTCTGGTAGGGTTGCTCTCCATTCGGGCAAGCGTCGAAGAGGCAGCGTGACTAGTGGCTTGAAAGAATCTGTAGGAGACGGAGCAGGGTCAGCTGGCCTCACTGCAACCTGCTTCTTCTCTTTCCTCTGTGGAGAGGAGTCAGGGTCAAGCTATCTATCCCTCCTTGACCCTACACCGTGGGGCTTTCTCCACTTCAGTGAGCAGGAGAGTCAGGTTGCCCTATTTTCTCTCTGACAGGTAGCGCCAGAGCAGAACATGAAAATACCTGAGGTCAGGGAGTGTCTATGGAGACCTTAGTTGCTATTCCCAGAGAGCCAGAATCAGTTTAGAATGCTTTTCAGCATAAAGAATCTTCCTGCGGTGCAGGAGACACAGGTTCCATCCCTGGGTCGGGAAGATCCCCTGGAGAAGGAAATGGCAACTAACTCCAGTATTTTTGCCTGGAGGATTGCAGGGACAGAGAGCCCTGGCGGGCTACAATCCAGTTAGTTCAGTCTTTTAGTCATGTCCGACTCTTTGCGACCCCATGGACTGCAGCATGCCAGGCTTCCCCGTCCATCACCAACTTCTGGAGCTTGCTCAAACTCATGTCCATCGAGTTGGTGATGCCATCCAACCATCTCATCTTCTGTCACCCCCTTCTCCTCCTGCCTTCAATCTTTTCCAGCATTGGGGTCTTTTCTAATGAGTCATGTCTTCGCATCAGGTGGACAAAGTATTGGAGTTTCAGCTTCAGCATCACTCCTTCCAATCAATATTTAGGACTGATTCCTTTAGGATGGACTGGTTTGATCTTGCAATCCAAGGGACTCTCGAGAGTCTTCTCCAACACCACAGCTCAAAACCATCGATTCTTTGGCGCTCAGCTTTCTTTATAGTCCAACTCTCACATCCATGCATAACTACTGGAAAAAACATAGCTTTGACTAGACAGATCTTTGTCAGCAAAGTAATGTCTCTCATTTTTAGTATGCTGTCTAGGCTGGTCATAGCTTTTCTTCCAAGGAGCAAGCGTCTTTTAATTTCATGGCTGCAATCACCATCTGCAGTGATTTTGGAGCCCCCAAAATGAAGTCTGTCAGTTTCCATTGTTACCCTGTCTATTTCCCATGAAGTGATGGGCCAGGGTGCCATGATCTTAGTTTTCTGAATGTTGAGCTTTAAGCCAACTTTTTCACTCTCCTCTTTCACTTTCATCAGAGGCTCTTTAGTTGTTCTTCACTTTCTGCAATAAGGGTGTTGTCTTCAGGGTGTCTGAGGTTGATATTTCTCCCGGCAATCTTGATTCCAGGGCTACAGTCCATGGGGCCGCAAAAGAGTTGGGCAGGTCTGGGCACGCACACACTAGGAGGTTGAGCCAGGAGAGCCTGGGATGACGGACCCACGATCTTCTCTGACAGCTCCATTGGGAAGTCCTGATTCTTTGAGTAAGGACTCCTGAGAAAAACAAAAGCCAGACAACCATGTGAGGGGCCCAAGCCTCCCTTCCCTGGTGGCTGGGATGACAAGACAGAAACATTGGGTAGCACTTCCTCCGTGCAGCTCCTCACCTTGGCACCTGGCGCTGAAAATCTGGAACCACTGGGTTGTTCATTGATCCCTTCGGCCCTTGGGTCAGTTTAGGTTGTATAAATAGATTCACCTCGATCTTGCACAAAATATAAAACTGGGCTCTTTTTTTTTTTTTCCCCTGTAAGCACTGAAACTAGGTTTTAAGGGAAGAAGAAACAACTATAGGAACCAAACAAAGCAGCGCAAGAGAACAAACAACGCGTCCAAAACTGAAACAATCATCTTTCCCCCACCCCCGATTTCCTCCCCCAAAACCGGTTTCCCCTCTGAACTTCCCTATTTCTCTCAGCAGTAACAGTGCTCTCTGAGCCGCCCAGGCTCAAAAGACTACATATTTTATTTTGTTGTTGTTGATTTTCATATTTATTTATTTATTTTTGGTTGAGCGGTGTCTTCAGAGCTGCTCTCAGACTTTCTCTAGTTGCACGGCACGCGGGCTTCTCATTGCAGTGGGCCCTCTTGTTGCAGAGCACAGGCTCTAGGGTGCGTAGGCTTCAGTAGCTGGCGCACATGGGCTCCGGGGTGGTGTATGGGCTTAGTTGCCTTGAGGTATGTGGGATCTCCCCAGACCAGGAATCGAACTGGTGTCCCCTGCATTGCAAGGTGGGTTCTTAACTGATGGACCACCAGGGACACCCCAAAACTATGCATTTTAAATGTTGGCCCTTTTCTGTTCCTCCACCCACATAACCCTTGACACCAAGTCTTGCTGGTTCTTCCACTTAAAAGCTCTGTGACATTGCCAGAGTCTTCTTCTTGTCCAAGGTCTGGCCTTTCACCCTTCACCCCTCTAAATGCCCTGCTAGCCTGTCACCTCGATTCAGACTCCCATCAGAGTAGCCTCTTCAAAGTGCTGTCCTGGCCACGCCCACCTATCACCCCATCATGACCTCACGCCTGTCTGTCCATCTTTCCAAGACTCACATCTGGTCAGTTGCTCATATTCACCTTTGCCAAAGACAACAGACTAGCTTGTAATTTCTGCACTGCCCCCTGCTCTGTCTTGCTTTGGTGCCTGTGTCTGCTATTCATCTGTCCACTTTTGCACCTGGCTAACTCCACTCAGTTAGCCACTGAGGGACTCCACTTATGGTGTCCCTTCCTCCGGGAAGCCCTCCCTGATAGCCCAGACTAGAAATCCCCACCTCTGCTCCAGTAGTGTTGATGGCACTGCGTGAAGTAGGCTATTTGGCCTCGCATCACTGAGGTCCTTCAGGGAGAAGCTGCGCTCTTCCATCTCAGGCCCATAAATGGGACCAAGTAACCTTTCCTTCTCTCTTTCCCAACCTCCAATTCCTTCCACACAAGGCTCGCAGTCTACCCCTCTCTGCCCTGCCTGCAAAACAAAATAAAAGAAATCGTACACCGAAGGGAAAAATTCTTAGCCGAGCTGCCATTCCCGGCTCTGTAGTAAGGAACTGATGAACTCCAACTCTGTCCACTCTAACCCTCTCCCAACTGCACAGGCACCTGTGGAGCCGGCGCTCACCCTGAGGCTCCTAGAATCTGTCCACATCTTGCTCTAGGCCATCCAGTCCCCTTCGTTCCAGCCCTCCTCTCCCTTTCCCCATTGTTCCGGGCAGCCCAACCCTCTCTGTGGGGTTTTTTGAAACCCTGCTTGAGCTCTACCCGCTCTCCACTCACTGGATCACTCTCTGTCCTTTTCTGAATCCTATGGCCTTTAATCTAATCTAAATCTTTATTTGTACTTAGCCGTCTGTTGCCTTGTGCTGTTCTTTAATCTTTCTAGAGGGTATATTTTTGTTTCAACTAGATACTGGGGCAAGGGTCATTTCTTATGGGACTTTTTACTCCTGTCACTATCAATTATCAGGCACATTACAGGTCCTTAGTAAATATTTAGGGCTTCCCTGGTGGCTCAGATGGTAAAGAATCGGCCTGCAATGAGGGAGACCTGGGTTCGATCCCTGGGTTGGGAAGATCCCAGGAAGGAGGGCAAGGCCACCCACTCCAGCATTCTTGCCTGGAGAATCCCCATAGACAGAGGAGCCTGGCGGGCTGCAGTCCACAGGGTCGCAAAGAATTGGACATGACTGAGCGACAAAGCACAGCAGCACAGTATATATTTAGCAAATCATGGGAAAGTATAACATCATGGAAATATACAATCCAGCAAGAACTAAATTAAACTTTTATCTTCAGCATACAGTCAAGGGTTGGGCAGAAACTAGCAAAGAAGAAACTGCCTTCATGGAGTATACAGCTTAATGAAGAGAGCTAAGACAATCACAAATAAATGTCTTTTAAAAAAATATTTATTTATTTATTTTTGGCTGTGCTTGTTCTTCACTGCTCCATGGGCTTTCTCAAGTTGTGGCGTGTAGACTTCTCTTGTTGCAGAGCACAGGCTCTAGGGCAACCGGGCTTCAGTAGTTGCGACACATGGGCTCAGTAGTTGTGGCCCCCCCGGGCTCTAGAGCACAGGCTCAGTGGCCGTGGCACTCAGGCTTAGCTGCTCCTTGGCGTGTGGGATCTTCCCAGATCAGGATGGAACCTGTGTTTCATGTGTTAGCAGGCGAATTCTTTACCCCTGAGCCACCAGGGAAGCCCAAGTAAATGCCTATTAACACAGTGATCTCATTTTTTTCTTTTTTTTTAAACTACAGTTATTGGGGTGGGAGGGAGGCTCAAGAGGGAAAGGATACATGTATACGTATATAGCCGACTCACATTGTTGTACAGCAGAAACTAATATAACATTGTAAAGCAATTATACTCCAATCTTTTAAAAATAAAAAAAAAGTAATGAGGTCAACGCAATAAATCATGTTTTGAGATCTTGCCAAAAGCAAACAACACACACAAAAAAAAAACAAACAAAAAGAACACTACAGTTTGAGAGAGTTATTTATACAGAGATTTACTAGGTAATTTGGGAAACTGAAGTCAAGAGAGGAGTTGACAGTTCGTATCCTTTTCCATTTTCCACATTACTCTCCCAAACTTCTGGGAAGTAAAAACATCTACCCAAGAAGTTCTCAAACCTAGATAATTATTACACCCACCGAAGGGCTTGTTAAAACACAGATTGCTGTGCCCTGCCCCTAAAATTTTCATTCCCTGGGATAGGGTAGGGAGCCCAGGAATTTTGGATTCTTCCAAGTCCCGAGTGATTCTTGTAGGGCTGGTCTGGGACAGCATGCGGTGTGTCACGGCTGTCACTGTTTAGTCACTAAGCCCTGTCTGTCTCTTGCAACCCCATGGACGGGCTCCTCTGGCCATACGATTTCCCAGACAAGAATACTGGCGTGGGCTGCCCTTACAAGACCGTGTTCAAAACCTAATCATGGAGACAATTAAGTTTATTGTTGACAGTTGTTTTTTTTTAAAAAAAATATTTATTTATTTATTTTTGGCTGTGCTTGTTCTTCACTGCTCCATGGGCTTTCTCAAGTTGTGGCGTGTAGACTTCTCTTGTTGCAGAGCACAGGCTCTAGGGCAACCGGGCTTCAGTAGTTGCGACACATGGGCTCAGTAGTTGTGGCCCCCCCGGGCTCTAGAGCACAGGCTCAGTGGCCGTGGCACTCAGGCTTAGCTGCTCCTTGGCGTGTGGGATCTTCCCAGATCAGGATGGAACCTGTGTTTCATGTGTTAGCAGGCGAATTCTTTACCCCTGAGCCACCAGGGAAGCCCAAGTAAATGCCTATTAACACAGTGATCTCATTTTTTTCTTTTTTTTTAAACTACAGTTATTGGGGTGGGAGGGAGGCTCAAGAGGGAAAGGATACATGTATACGTATATAGCCGACTCACATTGTTGTACAGCAGAAACTAATATAACATTGTAAAGCAATTATACTCCAATCTTTTAAAAATAAAAAAAAAGTAATGAGGTCAACGCAATAAATCATGTTTTGAGATCTTGCCAAAAGCAAACAACACACACAAAAAAAAAACAAACAAAAAGAACACTACAGTTTGAGAGAGTTATTTATACAGAGATTTACTAGGTAATTTGGGAAACTGAAGTCAAGAGAGGAGTTGACAGCTCGTATCCTTTTCCATTTTCCACATTACTCTCCCAAACTTCTGGGAAGTAAAAACATCTACCCAAGAAGTTCTCAAACCTAGATAATTATTACACCCACCGAAGGGCTTGTTAAAACACAGATTGCTGTGCCCTGCCCCTAAAATTTTCATTCCCTGGGATAGGGTAGGGAGCCCAGGAATTTTGGATTCTTCCAAGTCCCGAGTGATTCTTGTAGGGCTGGTCTGGGACAGCATGCGGTGTGTCACGGCTGTCACTGTTTAGTCACTAAGTCCTGTCTGTCTCTTGCAACCCCATGGACGGGCTCCTCTGGCCATACGATTTCCCAGACAAGAATACTGGCGTGGGCTGCCCTTACAAGACCGTGTTCAAAACCTAATCATGGAGACAATTAAGTTTATTGTTGACAGTTGTTTTTTTTTCTTGTGTGCCTATCTTTTCTTTCAGATAGACTGCAATCTCCCACAAGACAGGGACTATTTTATCATTGTTTTTCTAACCTCCTCAAATCCTCGCACAGTTAGACACAGAATGTAATTTAATACATCTGTGAAAGCTAGAGAAGAAAGAAAATTGGATCCTTCACAGCCAAAATAAAGGCAAAAGAAAATATTTGCATTCTTTCAGGCCTTGGTCAAATTAAAGGAAATAAATAGTACCAGAATTCAGACTAGTGCCTTCCAAGGAAATAAATAGTACCAGAATTCAGACTAGTGCCATTCTCCTCAATAGCGTGGAATTCTGGAATTAAAAGGATCACGCGTGAGCTCTACACCTCATGACTCATCCACTCATTCATTCACCCCAACCCTGAACCAAGCTGAATCAGTTTAAACATGACTGAGCAGCACTCTGCAGGATTTATCACATTTGCGACAGGAAAAACAATCCATTTGGCAGGGAACAAATGATATTACAGGGCCCAAAGGTGAGTAATTGGCCCTAATGACTTGGAAATAAATTTGAATTCACATCGGGTAGGCTGTATAAATATCTACTATTAATATACATCTGAATGCTTGGTGCTTTCAGGAAGGAGGGAGGTAAGTGAGTTGGGAGAGGCAGGGGTGAGGAGAGCAGAGAGCACTGTTGCCAGCTGTCCTCCAGCCTCTGCTGCTGTCCCCACTTTCTTCTCCTCCTCAAGCAGGTTAAAACAGCTTCTGAAGCGAAGAGAGTGCAATTCACAGCCTATTAACCTTGGATTTGGGAAGGTCTGCCACTCCCATGATTCCCCTCGGCAGCTGGTTTTAAAGTCCCAGCTGTGCAAGAGTCACCTCCAGGTGTTCTGAGACTTCTGTTTGGCTAAGACTGACAAGAATTGCAAGAGTTTCCTGGGGGTCCTGGAAAGGTAATGCAGTTGAAGAAAGACTCCTTTGTGGACCAGAAAGGCCAAAGGAATGACACTGCCTGGTATCTGGGATTCATGTCATGCTTTTCCCCGAAGTCTTCAGAGAAATGGGTACAATGGGAATGGTCTTTGTTTCAGGGACATCCATTGATTCCATCATAATGAAAATGTTGATTGAGGAACTGTTCAACCCTTCATTTGCATGTACAGTCAAGAGGAGAACAAAACTTCTGCCCTCTTGGAGTTTAGGGTCTTGAATATCTTTCTAAGCTGGGGTGACCCACCCTTGATGGTGGGCCCAGCACTGTCAGTGATAATACTGGGAAAGTTTTAGATAAATCAACCCGAAAGGTAGACTCTTTCCTGGATCCAACCATTCCCTGATTAGGGCTGTCACTCATGAACTTAGGCTCAAGAATCCATAATAGAACTTCCCTGGTGGCATAGAGTATATGATTCTGCCTGCCAATGAAGGGCACGTGTGTTCGATCCCTGGTCCAGGAAGATCCCACATGCTGCAGAGCTACTCAGCCCATATGCCACAACCACTAAGCCTGCGCTCTAGAGAGCCTCAACTACTGCGCCTGTGTGCCCACCCGCTGCAACTATGGAGCTCTCGCACCTAGGGCTTATGATCCACAACCAGGGCAGTCGCTGCCATGAGAAGCCCATGTATCACAACAAAGAGTATCCCCCGCTCACTGCAACTAGAGGAAGCCCGAGCAAAAGCAATGAATACCCAGTGCTGCCAAAAGATAAATAAATAAACGTGTTGTGTGTGTTAGTCGCTCAGTTGTGTCCGACTCTTTGCAAACCCACAGACTGTAGCCTGCCAGGCTCCTCTGTCCATGGGATTCTCCAGGCAAGAATACTGGAGTGGATTGCCATTCCTGTCTCCAGAGGCTCTTCCTAACCCCAGGATTGGACCCTGGTCTCCTGCATTGCAGGCAGATTCTTTAACGTTTGAGCTACAGGGAATATATTTTTAAAAAAAGAATCCATAATAAATGACTTTGCTTCCTAATACAAAGGACTCTTCTTTCTGCGTCACGTACTACAGGAGATCAATGGTATCCGTGTTTCTATATGGTTTTTCCTTTCAGTTGGCTTTTGTATTTCTAATGTTTTCCCCTCTCAAAATCCATAATAGGGCATATGACGATTTGATCCATTTTGCTGATAAGAATGATGTGTTATAAAAATACTTTATTGAAAGTATCATACATATCAACATTTCCTTATTTTGTTTCCTTAGACCTTGCTGGAAGTCTGGTTTGCTAATCTCTGACACTTAATTCATAATAACATATTAATGACTGGCAAAATAGTGTAATAATTCTCTCCTAGAACTTTCATTTAAAAATAATAGATCCCTAGATCTTAGAGTGCCTTATCCCAACAGGAGAAATTTTCTTTTCTTTTCAAGAATGATATTCCAGGGACTTCCCTGGCGGTCCAGTGACTAAACTCTTCACTCCCAGTGCAGGGGGCCCAGGTTTGATCCCAGGTCAGGGAAATGGATCCTACATCCTACAGCTAAGAGTTCATATGCCATAACTAAGACCTGCTGCTGCTGCTGCTAAGTCGCTTCAGTCGTGTCCGACTCTGTGCGACCCCATAGATGGCAGCCCACCGGGCTCCCCCATCCCTGGGATTCTCCAGGCAAGAACACTGGAGTGGGTTGCCATTTCCTTCTCCAATGCATGAAAGCGAAAAGTGAAAGCGAAGTCGCTCAGTCGTGTCCGACTCCTAGCGACCCCATGGACTGCAGCCTACCAGGCTCCTCTGTCCATGGGATTTTCCAGGCAAGAGTACTGGGGTGGGGTGCCATTGCCTTCCCCGAACTAAGACCTAGCTCAGCCAAATAAATAAATATTTTCTAAAAAATGATATTCTAATGGTCGTACCCTAAAGTATGTGGGTCAATTCACTACCTAAAAAGGGCAGCAAATGATCTGTGGTCAACCTTGACCTTAGATTTAAGAAGAGAGAAATTTTAAGTGACCCTCTTCACCTAAATAATGATTTGGGCCCTGCATAAATAACAAGCCAGTTACCTTCATAAAGCGTTATCTTGGGCTTTCAAAATGATCATTTTTTTCTAAACTATATATTAAAAAAATTCTTTTATTTGATTTTTTTAGCTGTTCCACTCACCATGCAGGATCTTAGTTCTCCAACCAGGGACTGAACCTGTGCCCCTATGGTGGAAGCACAGAGTCCTAATCATTGGGCCACCAGGGAAATCCCTCAAAACTATTGATGACTTATAAAAATTGAAGTTGAGCTTACATAATCCTACTACAATATAAACCCATCTATGAAACCAGCAGAGTCAAATTCTTTGGCTGCTTCATTTAAAAATTGGGGGAAGAGAAGAAAATTTTTTAGGCAGAAAAAGACATTCGGTGCGTTTTTGAAACTTGTCTTTCCCCATTCTTTAGGAGAAAAAACTTTCAGCCAGTTTCAAGTGCTAGATCCTGGGGAAAAGCAGCAGCCTAGCATGAAAGCTGGAGGGGACAGGCAGTTTTATAGAACGGAGGCCCTCGTCGCAGCTGTGGATATCAGACCCATCCTTGGGCAGCAGTCCTGGAAACCTGAGACGCCTCATCCCTTCTCCCTACCTTGCCCCAAGCCCCACACTCACATACCCTATGAAGTTGTAAATCTTTGGATCCAGTGGGCCGTGGCTAAGAGATCAGGTGCTAGGAGTGCCATTCATAGAGTATCCTAATTTCACGTACTCATCTTGTAAACTCATGTCACAGGGGAAGTAGATGCCGCCAGAGAGCCTTACGGCCTATTGCCATTGCAAGAAAAACAACTCAACCTCAGGCCCTTTGGGCACTGGTCATTTTCATCTGAAAGGTAAAATTTACAAGGGAACTATATTAATTTGCTGGGCCTGCTGTAACAAAGTACTAAAGACTGGCTGGCTTAACAATAGAAACATTCGTCCTTATGTCTCTGGAGAAGAGGGCAACAGAGGATGAGATGGTTGGATGGCATCATCAGTTCAATGGACATGAGTCTGAGCAAACTCTGGGAGATAGCGAAGGACAGGGAAGCCTGGTGTGCTGCAGTCCATAGGGTCCCAAAGAGTGTGATACAACTGAGCAACTGAACAACAACATCTCTGGAAACTAAAAGTCTAAGACCAAGGCGTCTGCCCACATATTCTCATCGTCTTCTTTTTTAAAGTGTTTACTTATTATGTTTATGTTTTTGGCTGCTTCAGGTCTTCATTGCAGGGGATCTTTTTCAGTTGTGACATGTGAACTCCTAGTTGTGACCAGTGGAATCTAGTTCCCTAACCAGGGATTGAGCCTGGGCCCCCTGCGTTAGGAGAAGAGCGTCTTAACCACTGGAGCACTATTCCCCAGCGTATCTTCTGAAGCTCTCTCCTTGGCGTGTAGATGACTGTCTTTTCCCTTTGTGTTCACATGGTCTTCCCTCTTTGAATCTGTGTCCTAATTTCCTCTTCTGATAAGGACACCTGTTTTGCTGGATTGGGGACCACTGTAATGACCTCGTTTTAACTTAATTACCTCTCCAAGGTTCTATCTCCAAATATAGTCACGTTCTGAAATACCGATGATTAGAACTTCAACACTGTAATTTTTGTCGAGGACACAATTCAGTCCATAACAACAGCAGACAAGTATCATTTGTCAGATGAATATATCCACACCGATCTTGAGTTTTAGACTCGCTTTATGAAAATGTCTGGGCGTGTTATGTTACTGAAGGAACATGAAATGTTTCATTTCGTCCTCTCTCCTCTTTGGCCATTTCACAGGAGAAGTGCTGGCTGCGAAGTAAAATGGAGATCTCTTAAGTGGCACTTGTCAATCAGTTTCACTTCCTCAATAATTGCAACTTCTTGGTGCGAGCTGACCTCTTTTGAAAGAGCACTCCAGATGCAGAGAATTATTTGTGAACAAAGCGATCGTTGGCACAGTGTCAAATTCCATTCATTTATTTCAGAAGCATTTATGTACCATATGGAGGTACTTTGCTAGGTAAGGGCTAGGTACCTTGTAAGTGGGTGAATGGAGAGTGTAAGGAAGGAGATTCTGATCATGTCTGAGGCCTGGAGAAGCCTGGGACAGCTGCAGGCATATTAACGTGGCTGAGGGCTTCCCTGGTGGCTCAGCAGTAAAGAATCTGCCTGCCAATGCAGGAGACACAGGTTTGATCCCTGATTCAGGACGCTTTCACATGCCTCAGAGCCACTAAGCCGGTGTGCCACAACTACTGAGCCTGTGCTCTAGAGCCCGGGAGCTGCAACTCCTGAGTCCACGTGCTGAGACTACTGAAGTCCTCGCACCCTAGAGCCTGTGCTCCTTGACAAGAGAAGCCACGACAGTGAAAAGCCCACACACCCCACCTGGAGGGTGGTCCCTGTTCACCACAACTAGAGAAAAGCCCACATGGCAGTAAAGACCCCGCACAGCCAAAAATTAAATAAATAAACATGGCTGAGAAATTTTCAAGCATCTGTGCTGTAGTCATTTCAGAAAATCTAGGCTCTTTCCTCCTGGTTTTTCCTGCCCTCTAGGTTGAGAGAATTTCTTGGGACCTATTCGAGGTTCCAAGTTGCTTGGGTGATAAGGATTCTATCAGTGGGGACCCTAATCTCCTCTTCAAACATACTGACCCAGAGTGCCTTCAGCGTGACCTGTGACTATCTACCTACCTACCTGTCTATCTTTTCATAGGTTTTTGATAAGCATGGCTGTTCATATATCAGGAACACAACATGACCTGTTGCTCACAATTTTTGCAGTGTGAGTGTATGTAAGAATTTAGTGCTGTACTTAAAATTTTCAACATTAACCATGTGTACAATTAGTCTGATTATAAATTACTCAGATTAGTATTGATTTGTATAGAATCATAGAATAGTAGATTTGGGAGGGCATTTAACCCACAGTCTCCTTCTTCACAAGAAAGTAAGGCCTAGCAAAGTGACTTGCCCAAGGTCACAAAAGAACTGAGACTGAGCCCCAAGCCTTCAGATTCCTAGTATAATCTCACCTGTCAGTTCTACTATATTAAATAATCACCCTGATGCTGTAGTTTTTCCTCTTTGTTTTTGTCTACAGTTATAAATGCCTAAAACCCTCCAAGATACTGCACACTGTTTGAAAGCCCCTCACCTCCCTTATCTCACGCACATGTACATATGGACACAAAAAGGCACTGTCATTTTGTAGTAATAAAGGGCAGATTCTGTCAACGAGGGTCCCTTGGCCTTGTCCTGGGTTTCCTGGACTTCACCTGGGTTCAGCGCCGCCTCCCTTTTCCGCACCCCAGGTGCTTTCACATCTGAGGACTCTTGGGCTTTACTTGGCTCCCTCAGGAGGACCGCAAGGAATCAGAGAGGGGACAGTGCAGAGTCAGAGAAGCATTCTAAGCAGGCACGGGGTACTCTTTGGATGGAAGAATGAACGAACGAGTGAGTCAATCAATGAACAAAGGAAAGCGAAAAGGAAAGGGGGAAATAAAGGGAGGGGAGGCCGACCTGGATTCTTGAGGATGGAGTGAAGTTAAGGAATGGGGTCTCTTCTGTAGTTTGCTGTGGGGCTCAGGACCTGAGCAGCTCATGGCCAGCCCTCAGTTGAGTAGAGCCCAGAGGCCCCCTACTTCCTTCAAATGTCTTCCCTGTCATTCCTTTCACGAGGGAAGAGTCTTCGTGCTTAGCATGTGTGTTTTAAGGACAGGGTTTGTTTTATTCAATTTTATATCCTTTGTTCAACAAAAAATTTTTTTTTTCATGAATGCTTGACAACTGAAAGACAAACATCTGGAAATTAATGACCTACTAATTTCTAGTCACAATGTAACTGCTGATGTCCGATTCTCTTCTGTTTTACTCTATGTGTGTATGTGTGTACGATCAGAAAGAAAAATGGCCCTGGGTTTCTGTAAAAATACGGATGAATCTGGGATTTTGGAAACATTAAGATTTCCAAAAGAACATAATCTCTGCAGATGTTACAATTTTGCAGGAGATAGGATCTGTTTTTGTTTAGCAGCACATGGAGCCGTGGGCAGAGCGTCTGATATGGATATTAACCAGCATCTCGGCTATGTGTCTGTGAAAACCTCAAACTGTGGAAGTTGGGGTGAAGGAGAGGATGTAGCCCGGGGGCTGAGCTGGACTGGTCTCGAATCAAATGCACTTCTAGGTTTCTGATGGTGAACTGATACTTTTTTCTCCTATCTCCCTCCCTTCTGCAGCCCTGACAAGCGAAGAACTGATGATTCCTTTGGTAGGCTGTGATTGCTACCGCTTTTCTGCTGTCCAGAATGTTTTTCTCCCACCTCTCCTGATAACACATCATGCTCCACCCCCATGTCCATGGTGAGAAACAAGTTTTCTTTGGAGCCATCTTCACGGACTGCTGACAGAAGAAAGAACTGCTGAGATGAATAGAGGGAGAAGGAGCAGGAAGGAGGCAGGGGAGATGAGAACATCATTAGTAGCCCCGAAACTAGGAATCCGGACTCCTCAGTCAGATGAAGCAAACCCTTCCGCCCCCTTTTTTCCCTTAGCATTTTCATCTGGGCTTCATTTAATTGCAACAGAAGGTATCTTGGTTAATGTGATTCCTTCCCTCTTTCCCTGCCTACTCGTAATTCTCTCTGCCTCAGTTTCCTCATCGTGATTCCCTGTGGTTTCCTTGATCACCAATATGATTTCTTCCCCCCAAACACAGAGTGCAGTATTATTATAAACAGTGACTTCTATTTTTAGGAACTGCAGGTTTCCCGTCTTGGCTGCCTTACCAGAGAGTTTCTGAATCGGGGCCAGCTCTCTTTCAGTAACACAAGACATAATCTAAGCAGAATAGTAATGATAGTCCAGAATTTTTTAGAAAATCCGAAGAACCAAGGACTTTCAGTGATGTGTCTAAACGAGGTCCACTCTCAACCAGGATAAAATATCATTTTATTGTGTCTGGTTTGTGCTCTGGCATTTAACTGAAGCTTAACAAATAAGACTGTAAATTCAAGGACAGGAAGCAGCAAATAACAAAAAGAACTAATGTCTCCTTGACATCACTCACTCTAAGAAGGCTGTTTACTTCTCAGTTTACCTCCCAGTGTGTTTTAAAATACTCTTGCAAATCTCAGCTTGAAATAGCTGTTCTACCTTCTCTCAATAGAAGCCCCCACCTTCTAAGTACACCGGCTTATAGTTATTTATAAACCTGATGTCAGTCAAAGATTATTTTGTATATCCCTCCTCCTAACTCTTTTCTCCCTACATACCAAGATAGACCTATATATAATTAGAAACTTCACATAAAGTATTCAGTCACTTAGATAAGAATTATTGTCAGCAATCATTTCTGAAGCATAAATTCATCATATTGAGTGAAGCATGTCTCTGAGACTGTTACATGGATACCAGCTCCTTAAAAAAAAAAAAAGGCTTCTGTGGCCAAGGTAGTTTGGAAAACTATATGCCTCTTAGGGATTTTAAACTCTACAATAAAGTACCTTTGGGTAAGTTAGAAAATCCAAATCTATTTCCTCAAAGAATCCTTTTCTTTCAGTACCTGGTAACATTTCATGGAATAATGTGTCTTGAATCACATTTTTGAAAACGAGGGAGGTGGCCTGCACACAGGATATGGAGGCAGGAGGCCAGGGTTTGACTCCTGGGTGTACCACCCTACACGTTATATGACTTTGAGCAAATCAGAACCTCTTAATATTTCATTTTCACATTGGAAGAGTGAAGATGATAAGACCCATGTTAATCTGGGTTGTTTTATGGGTTAAACTATATTATTATTGACTGTTCTTTAAGCACTATAACAAGCTATATAAATGAGGTATCATCAGATATCACAGAGAAATATAAGGTTGTATTAGGCAGTTAATTATGTATAAGTATATAAAGATATTTGCCCTAGTAATCCTTACCTAACAATTATGTATTTAAGTCTACCTGGGGGGGCAGCACTGAGAGGGGAACAAGGAAGCATAGTCCAAAGGTCAAGGTAGGATTAGAGCATGTGGATCCAGAAATTTCTTCGGTGATAATTGAATTTAACCCTTTCATTTTATGTATGATGAAGTGAAGGCCCACAGGGGTCAAATGAATGGCTTAAGGTCACTCAGGATTAATGTTAGAAATATCTGATTCCCACCCAGTGATGGACATTATTGCCCAACGGCTGCCTCAGTATGAGACAAAACATGGCCCCATGAAATTTTCAATCTAATGAGGTGAGACATACAAATGATATAATCAGAAAACCAGATGATGTGGAGCAAAATTTAAAAGCTCAAAAATGGGGCTGAAGGTAACCATTTGAGATGAGGGATATGTTAATTAGCTTGACTGTAACAGCCATTTCAAAATGGATATGCATATCTAAACATCGTCTCATAACTTAAATACATATAATTATTATTGTTTTAAAAATAATTTATTTTGGCTGTGCTGGGTCTTAGTTGTGGCACTCAGGCTCTTCCGTGCGGCCTGTGGACTTTGTAGTTGTGGCACGCTTGTGGGATCTAGTTCCCTGGCCAGGGATTGAACCCAGGCCCCCTGCATTGAGAGTTCAGAGTCTTACCCATTGGACCACCAGCAAAGTCCCTGTAATTTTTATTTAAAAAAAAAATGTGGCTGAAGGAACAGGGGCAATGAGAATTCAGGAGTGAGGAAACCCAGTACCAGGCTCAACTGGAGGTAAGACGAGCTGGGGGCTTAAGGAGTATACAGCACTATGTTGAATTTGGATGCTGAAAGAGGAAAAACCGTGGTGCTCCAAAACAGAATTGGAGATGATAAGTCAACAGACTAAGTGGCTGCCAAATTTTAAATAGTCAGGCATTATAGTTTGGGTGAAATATTCATTAGTAAGCATTACTGGACCCTTCCAAATTCTGAGAAGTTTCCGGAGCTTCAGAGAGAATATGAGAAGTAGACAACATGGTCTCTGATTTTAAAAAGCTTATTTCTTTATTTGGAGAGGAGATGGGAACATAAGACAAAATTGGAGAATGTAAGCATGTAAGTATCTCATACAGAGGGCAGTAAGGGAAGATGGGCTGTTAGGGCAGGATTTCTGCAGAAGATGAACCCTGATTTGTTTCTTAGGAGAATCTTGGAGTTGATTCATGTTTGAAAGCATGAATAATGTAGGACTGTGCATTATTCTTCTGTCCTTGGTCTTTATTAACTTTTTAATTCTTTCCTTGTCATTTCTTATAGGAAGTCAAGTGGAGGACTAGACTGCTTGATTCAGTATGGTCGCTCATACAGATGTGTACCCAGAATAGTAAGGGCCTGCTTTTATTCCTGTCTGATTTTTTACCTCTTCCTCTTTACATCCATCATGTTCCCAGTCTTCCTATGATGGATGATTGACCTAATTAAGAGTATAAAAGGTAAGATTAAAGGAATGATATTTAGACTCTGCTCCATTAGTCACCATTGCCATCCAACTAACCAGTTCCCAAGTCCTGTTGACTTTTGACATTCTAAATATTTCTCAACCTGTTCTCTGCTCTCTCTGCTCTTTCCTCTGCTACTCTATTCAGATCATAACCATTTCTCATCTTATTTATGCAAGTACATTGCAACTGGTTTCTTGCTCTTCCTGCCTCTCTTTTCTTCAATCCTCAACTTCATCTCTCACAATCAGAATCACTTTTCAAATACGCAAAGCCGCTTTATCCCTCTAGTGAAAATCCTTCTGAACTTCTTTTTAGCTTACAGGCAAAGTCCAAAGTGGCATGCAGATCCTTTCTGTTTGGGCTCCTGTTCACCTCTCAGTTTTCTCTTTGGTTACTTCTAAAGAAAACTGAGTCCCATCCATGTGTGTGGTTTTTTTTTTTTTTTTAGGTCTCAAGTATTTTATTTTTTTAATGCAGTAAAGTTGCTTAGCATACTTCAAACTGCTGAACACCTACTCATCCTTCAAAACTCCTTCATTCCTGGTCACCTCAGTAATGTATTCCCTTTACCACCTTTTCATAGTGCAAATACAGTACTTTTCAGAGGTATCATAATCAGTCATGAGTCTGACTTTTCTACTGAGCCGTGTGCTTCTTAACAAAGGACTTTTGAGTGCTGTCTTCAGATGAGATCAGTGCTGGCATGTAGGTCCTGTAGCAACACTGTACCTAGTGAGGTCTTCCCCCACCCTCCCATCCCTCACACCACAACTTGAAGAGGTCAAGATAAGTGCTGGAAGAGGTTAAAATCATCAGGAGAAAGAGTGATAATTCACTGATGGAGGATGAAAAAGAGGAGTAAAAAGACAGGAAAGGTAAAAGGAAGTTCATCAGGAGATAGTTGCTTCCACAACAGGAAAGGCTTTCAACCCCTAAAAAGACTAGTCTATTTTCCCTTTCAGGGAAAACAACATGAATGTTATCCAAATCTTTTGGAAATGTGCAAATTCCTTCCTTTCGCCTGCCCTCCAGCCTCAACTAGAATGGTTTTTATGTGGTGACCTGGAGTTGGTAGCTCAGCAGGGGAGTTCTCCGCCTGGGTCCGGAGAAGCCTAGCCTCAGAGGCTAGCTGAGAGAACCCAGAAGAAACCCACCTTTGTTCTTAAGAATTTTGCCTGGGGAAGGGCAGATCTGACATTAAATCTCCTGAGAGCTGGCTAAAACCCTGAGTGTGGAGAAGTGGAGGCTGCCAGTATAGAGGTCATAATAATCAGAAAGTCTCTTGAAACCACCTCATTGTAAAAAGTCACTTGTATAAAGTCACTTGGGTGGCCAGTATGGAAAAATGGAATCTGTTCTATTGGGTCCTTCAGGATATGTGCCATATGAAGGCACAGAAGGTCATTTATTTTTATGACTGAAATCAACATACGAAACATTATTTCAATTTTGAAAACAGATCTTTTAAAAAAAGGTAAAGTCATAATTAAAAAGCATTTTAAAATAGCACTTTATTGAGAATTCCCCTGCGGCCCAACCGTTAGGACTCTGTGATTCCACTTCAGGGCCACGAGTTCTATCCCTGATCAGGGGACCAAGATCCAGCATACCATGCTGGGCAGCAAAGGCAAAACTTTATTTGATTTACAGAAATCTTTTAATAACGTGTCTGTTTCTTAGTTGGGCTAACACTATTACATAATCCACTCCATAAAATGTGATGATCACTAATTTGTTGATGAGGAAATCGACCAGCTCAGAGAGGCCATCTGGTACCTTTTAGGAAAGGGCCCTGGGTGGTATGACAGGTCTCTCACCTCCAGTTTCTGAGACCTTTCTAGACACTCCTCAAACACTTCAAACACTGCTGTAGATAAAACCTAACGATTATGATACTTCCGACATAAGGAGAATCTAGGGGATGGGAAGGAGAATTGAATGTATAGGAATGAGTATGAAGGCGTACGTAATTTCACTTCTCGTTTCTTAAAAGAACTGCCCGAGAGGAGATCCTTTAAAATATCACTGCTCTACATATACGGTGCGAATAAGGAAATTAACAATGCAGACTGGCTGAGAGAGACTTGAAGTAGCTAATAAGGCGAAGGCCGAAGAGATACACCGGGACCGCCTCCTTCATTTAGATCAACGATTAAATGAGCACAACAGGGGGCAGAGGCAGGTAGAACGCGGGTTCTCGCGTGGCTACCGCGGGTGGTATTCCCGGCACTCGGCGTTCCAGACGCTTCCTCGCGGTGTGCGGGTCTGTGGGGCTCGGACTCCATATTCCACTCGTTTCCCCTCAGCGTTGTAGCCTCGCTAACAGGCACTCCAGACGCAAGAGACGCCGGGACCAGCCAAGATCCTGCGCGATCTCTTGAAAGACGGTGATTATTTTTTCTTGGTAGGAGGCGGCGGCCGGGGCTTCCCTTTCGGGGCCCCCCACCCCCGACGCCGTCCTCGCCCGCCAGGCCGCGTGCCGCGCCGGGAGGGGGCCTTTCCGCGAGGTGACCTCGGGCTCCCCCCGAGCCCGACCGCAGCGCGCTCCGTGTGGAGACGCGAGGCGGTGTCCTGAGGTGACACCGGCTGTGCCGCCGAGGCAGCAGGCGCCGCCGATCAACTAGTTCGCACCGAGGATTCCTCTTGGTGCGTGGCCCAGTTTTCCTCAGGACGGGCTCCAACCCCTAGCCGACACCGCCCCCCGCGCCGCCACGCTCCGAGGCCTTCCCCCGGGACGCGGCGCGTCCCTCCCCCGTCGCTCGGCGCGGCGCGCGCGCGATTCCTCGATTCCACAGGCGGTTCGCGCCGCGGGTGGGGGCGGGGCGCACGGGGAGGGGGCCGGTCTCTTATACACATCT
>SJYT01077296.1:61114-76832 GCA_006410635.1 Cephalophus harveyi
GACTATATCCTGTTCTGCCAAAAAATGAGGCTGCAAAAAACCATCTTTCTTCACTCCTTGATATACCTAGGATATAATCACAGACATTCATTTATACCCTTACTGAGCACTTTCTATTTGTTTATAACCACTCATCCTATAAGCTGTCTCTTATACACATCTCCTGCCTCGCGCCGGCCTCCGCCCCCTCCCTCCGCCCCCTGCGGCTCCGGGTTCCCGGACGCTCCGGCCGGATTCTGTTGTCATTGTGACGTCACAAAGGGACGGGCCCGGGTGGAACCTTCTCCTCCTCCGTGACGTCAAAAGTCGGGCGGGAGGTTCCAGCGCGGCGGGGCTGCGGGGGCGGAGGGAGCGGTGCGGAGGCGGGGGCTGCCGCGCTTTGGTGGGGAGGGGGAGGAGGAGGATGCGATCGGCCTCGGCCTTCCGCCCTCAAGCGCTGCACTGCCCTCCAGGTGAGCGCTGGGAGCCTCTGGTCTCCTTGCGACCGCCCCCGACCCTGCTCTGGTTCCGTTTCGGGGGTGGGCAGCAGGGCGGAGACGCCTCCTGTCTGCGAAAACGTTTTCGCTTCCTCTGTTTCCAGGTCTGCTGACGGCTGTGGCATTGTTGCGGTGGTGGTCGTGCTTTCTCGTCAATGCTTTTGCAAATCAGGGAAACTTAAATGGTGCAGCTTGGCTTTGCAGGAGAACCGCGTGATGGGTTTGGCCACCTTGTCACTTTAAGTCGTGTTGGGGATGTCACGGCAGGACGTGGCGGGGTGATGCTACACAGCATCAGCTGTTAGTTTTTCTGGAAGCCTTGAAACACCAGACTGGCACTTGTTCGTTATGCTAGCTCTAGGCCTGTGGAGTAGTTTAGGGGTTGGGGCAGATGGAGGAAGACCAGTCATCGGTAGGTGTGCTTGGAAGAGCGCTGGGCTGCAAGTCTAAGGTGTCCTGGGCTCAGTTTTTCACAACGAGAGCACGAGGGGCGGGAAATCTAGGTTTATTTATTCATATGTAAAATAGAAAAAGTAATACATGCTTTTGCCTTTTCACTTTATCTGAGATCGCGTGCGTGAGATGATGTGCGTGGAAGATGTAAAACCATGCTGTTTCTGTGTAAGATGAAATCATTACTTGAGCTGGTGGAAGGCAGCGCATTTCCTACAGTTGGTCTCAAAAGCCTTAGCTGCCTGCCGCGTTGCCATTTAGCTTATTGCTTTAGCAAAACAGAATTTGGGGGTGGGATTGTAGATGGCAGGCTTTGGGGAAAATGATTATTATATTTCATATTAAATGACGTCTTTGAAAAACTCATAAATTGTAGTGTAATCCTGTCTTAATTGCTGGGCACGATTCCCACTACAGTACCTTAAATAACTGAAAACATTTGCCTTTCAAAGCCCCAATCCACTTGGACAATAAAAAGTTACATGTTTTGCTCTGTGGGTATCTTATGCCATTCCTGTCACTCCACTGATTGGTTATTGCTGTCAAGTGTAATAGATAAGATACCTAGACTTAAAAACTATTTGATATTTGATGCTTTATAGAAGGTGTGAGTTTGAAATAAAAATCTATGCCACATGAAGATATGATTCATGCACTTAGCAGGAAAACAAATTATCAGTTTGATTTCTAGGACAGCTCAAGAAGAATTTGTAACACTAGGCTGTAAATTTTAGGTATTTTCTGATTTAAAAGTGCAGTATGATTGAAAACTCTGGGTAAAGTTTGTGTTACAAGATTCAAAAGGAAAGTTTACTATAATTGCATAAAATGGTAAAGAGAAAAAAGTAGAACTACCCCAAAATGTAGTGGTAGGCTTTATAAGTTGGTTCCCCCCACCCCCACCAGTTTTACACCCAATTGATTTATTTTATGGTTCTGGGGGAAAAAAGGTGCATACCTTATTTAATTGCTGTATTTTTTTCTTTTTTGAGCTGTTGAGGTGGCTTGCTTTCTGCCTGTCTCTAGTAGTGGAGAAGAACCATTCTCTTTTTCACATAAGTCTCTGGGCAGAAACAGTTTAGCAACAATCGTCGTCTGGAGAGATTATGGAAGGAATACTGCTGTCAAGAGTCCATAGTGTGTTACTGAGATTTAAAAAGGAAAAAAAAAACAGGGAGGCCTGGCGTGCTGCGATTCATGGGGTCGCAAAGAGTCGGACACGACTAAGCGACTGAACTGAACTGAACCAATATCTTTCTGATTTTAAATAGAACCCTTCTTTTTGGAGACGATATAGGAAAGTCATGTTAAGCCTAACATTGAAGCACTCAGTAAAGGCTGAGCTGAACTTTTTTTTTTTAGTTTAATGAGAGTTTTATTTAACTTAGTATATTGAACACATGATCATTTTAACATATAATCAATACAAATAGAATCTATACAAATCTACTTTTTTTTTCATCTTGTGTCTTTGAAACCTAGTGTGTTTTTTTCATCCTTACAGGACAGCTCAATTTGGACAAGTCATTGCTTCGTGTGACTGAACATATGAAGCTGTCCTACTGAACAGTCCAGATCTGTGTAACCAGAGCTGTAGCTCACATAGCATGGTGTCTGTGTTGGTGAAAAACATGAAGTCCTACAAAATCGAACACTAAAAATTACAGGGCTAATGGAAAAATAAGGATGAAACATGTCACTCAAAACATATGCAACTTTGGTAAAGCGAACTATAATCAGTAATCTGGATCTGGAAAAATGACATGAAATGCTCAGGTAGTCAGCTCGGACTCCAGAGTGAATTGTAAAAATTGAGAGGTGTTATACTGGCAGTATTTTTATAAAGTACAGCTCATGTTGCCAGGGCAGTATGGATGGAACGATGCTGTTAGCTGTAGGTAGGCTTTTTTTTTTTTTGGTGAAGATGAACTTTTGAGTTTTTTGGTAGATGCACACTTTTCTAGTTTACTGCAAGTTTTTTCTTAAAAACTGTAAATGGATGCTGAAGAGATTCTTTAGGTTTATTTTTAAGGTCTTTAGGTTTATTTTAGGGTTTTTAGGTTTGTTTTTAAGGTTTGCCCTTGGTCATACTGGTCTGAAGACCTGGCTTTTTAACACTCAGCCATGCGTTTTTCAGTCTGATTAGTTTCCTTTATGGAATTCTGCTTGTATGGTTCTGGTCTTCCTGTTACTGGTCTGTGTCTGAATCTTTCCCAGGATCATAGCAACAGGTCTTGCACTAACCACTTCCACCCGCCCAGCCTACCCAGTTCTTCTGGCTGAAGGACATCCTGTCCGTCACGTCCCTGCATGAAGCTCCCTGTCAGTGGGCAGGCCCGGGGAGTGTGTGCCTCTGTCCCCTTTGGCTCTTACCCATATAGAAGGCTTGCCAAGTGCCAGTTGCTTGTTCCCAAATCTGGTTATTCCAGTTAGACTTATTATTGCAATTTCAGTTAAATATTATATAAACCTTTGAATGAGTGTGACAAGAGAGTTGGTTTCTTTGAAAACTTGAAGCTGAATGTTTGGGAACCCTTGATAAAAGTGAATTACTGTAAAAACGAGATTGTTAAATTAGATGTGGGCCTGCCATTTAAAAGACTTGGGTGAAATCTGTGAGATTTTGCACCCATACTGCTTTGCAAGTGGTTCTCTTTTAAGACCCAAGCTTCATTAATGGCTGAACTCCCTTCCCAACAAACAAAAAAGCTTGACATGGAGAACCACGAATTCTTAAAATTATCTGTAACAAGAACTTCCCTGGTGGTCCGGTGGTTAAGAATCTACCATCTAATGCAGTGGACACTGGTTTGATCCCTGTTCAGGGAACTAAGATCCGACATGGCCTCGAGGCAGCTGAGCTGGGGCACTGCAATAGAAGCCCTTGTGCTGCAGCTAAGACCTTGCCAAAGAAATAATATTTAAAAATATGTAACTAAAAGCGTATTTATGTGTTCATTACATTCACGTGTATGTATATATGTGTATGCTCAACCTATGTACATATATATTAAAGATTTACTGCTTAACAGACTTGTTAGCTAACCAACTTACGGTCCCTGTCAGCTCTAAGAGTGCTTCCATTATCTGTAGCCTTAATTCCCAAATATGAAACTGGACTTCTAATCTAGTTATGCCAGGTGGCGTAGATAAAATGTGGGTCAGTTAGAGCGGCCCTGCTGAGGTAATTGTAATACTTTCAGAGTTTGTGTCGTTCTCAGGATGGTGGGGGTTAGAAAGATGAGGAATGATTTTACACTTCATTTATGTGGAGTTCAGAAGCTTGTATCTTGTAATCCAGCAACTTTAATTATTTTGTCTTATTTAGGAGATATCATAAAGGTCTGTTCCATTTCAGATCCTTAAGCGTACCTGTTAATGGAAACGACACATTGAGCTTCAGTTTTTTCTGTGTGAACCAGTTTCTCTTGTTTCTTTCCATCTCCCATGTATCTAGTCTCTTCACGCCTCTGGCTGCCCGCCCTTCCTCTGCAAACCTGGCTTCCTTTTCCAGGCCCCATACTTGGTGTTTTGGGTCCCTTTTGTGTGCCCATAAAGCCTTCTCCACACTTGCCCCTTCATCTCAGACCACTTTCATTCCAGGAGTTGGGAATGAAATGACTTTGGTCTCCTTTTTTAAAAAAGACAATTTGAGTGAGATTTTTCCTTATCCTTGTAGGATATAATTTTTCTTGACTTCTGACAACCCCATGGCCTTCTGACAGTCTCACACTTTTCAGTAAGGGTTTCTCATTCATTTTTTATTCAATACAATTGTCAAAAGTAGAGCTGCCCCTGCTCCCGGTCGATTGATCTGCCTGCTTCTGGCACGTCCTGTCCTGCCACCTCTTGCAGGTGGCTTTTGTCTGTCTTGTTCTCTTTCTCAGGATGTGTGGGGTGAGGAGGGCCCACGTTTTGCAGAGGTGGATCCCGTTCTCAAGGGCTAGGTCTCAGGCCCACCTGAGTGGGCAGCTGGGCTCCAGCCCGGGGCCCTGTGTTTCTGTGGAGCTTGCTTTCTACTTCCAGCGGTCTGTCTGGCCACAGACTTTACTCTTGTGAGGGGGCTCGCCCATGCCTCTTAGGACTTTTCTGCCATTTGAAGAATTGTACCAGAAGAGCCTGGACTGTAGGAAACACTAGCCTCGTGAAGAGAAGCTCCAGTCAGTGCTGAAATAGCCGCCAACAGTTATTGTTTCTCTAGTGAGCTCACAGGAGAGGAAGGAACTGTTGAGTCCATTTTATAGAAGGGAAAACTGAGGCCAGCAGACCCTGGCCAGGGAGTGAAATGAACTGGAGGTAAAAAGAATGACCAGAGTAGCCCCAGGAGGTGGGGAAAAGGCCATAATCGAGGCTCTTGGCAGTCTTTGGAGAGGTTTTTTTTACTTGAGAAAGTTGGGGGGAAGTTGAGGCAGTTTGTCAGCCTCCACAGCAGGAGTGGATCTGTTGCAAGCGAGTGTTTGTTGTTTTTTTAAACACCAGTTGGTGGAGCTACCCCCTTCTCCCCAGCTGCCTGTCTCCTTAGTCCTGATTGGAAAAAGCCCTGAGGTCCCAGATGCCATGGGGCCCGGCTGGTGCTTGCTCCCTACTTTATTAGGGCCACCACCCCATCCTCTCCTGTGTGCCTGAGAGCTGACCTGGGCTGTATTTGCTCTCCAGGCTTCTGAATTCATTTGCTTTTGTACGGTCTGTGACAAATAGGCTTCGGTGCTTTTTCTGGCAACTTTATTGTTGCCCCTGACTTTTCCTGCTTAGGGGACCATGGGGCGTTGGGGGAAATCATTTGCCCTCAAATCCTTACCAGGGTCTGGGCTGCATAGTCAACAAAGGCTGCCCAGATGTGTTAATGAGGCTGCGTGAGTAATGAGAACATTATACATAATTACTCACATATTCATAGGACGTATGAAGGCCTTAGAAAGGGGAACCCTACTGGCAGTTCTTGGGAGCTGATTCTGAGAGCTGGTGCAGCCTAGAAGGCCTAAATTGGATTTTAAGTTCTAATTTTGTAAGTCTGTCAAGCTCCACCACCCATGCAGAGGTCGGCAGTGAGCATTGAAATACTGGCAGCAGTGTGTATTTACCAGGAGTCTTAGAAGGTCATCTTATTCATAGCCACACATTTTGCCCCTTTGTATTCCCTCCATGGCTCTTGTCACGTATTTTCTCCAGTACAATCAGTATTTTGGGGTAGGGTGTGGGGTGGGTGTTTTCCATCAAGAGACCCTCTGGTTGATGTAACTGAGTCACCCAGGGGGAATGTTGGGAGACTTTTTGGCACCCTGTTTTTGTGGCTCTCTTCTTAAATCTGGGTGGTTTTTTCTCCATTTTTTTCCCCCAACCAGAATTTGGGTTAGAGCTTGATCTACAATGGTTGTGTGTGCTATCTCTTGGTTCTCATTTCTACCAGCTGTTAGAAGTGTTTGGTGCCTGTGGGGGCAGAAACAGGTGCCAGGAGGAAATGAGAAGGGATTAGGGCTGTGCATGTGTTTCTTGCATTTATTCCCTCCCTGGGTTTGCAGGAGGGGCGCTGCATGAATGCTTACTCTGTTCAGCAGCAGTTGGACGTCGACCTTATTAGGACTGGAGTGTTTTGTGCTTTGTGTCCATGCCTCATTGCTTGTATGTGGGCTTGGGGAATTTAATGCCTCAGATTGTGAGGGGCTTGTTCTGAATGTGTAGGGCACTTCTGTGGTCATAGTGGACAAGATTGGGGATATGAGCCGAGCTCAGGGTTGAGCCCTGTGTTGTGCTGGCTGTGTGACCCTGGGCAAGCTATGTAACCTTGCTGAGCTGCTTCCTCACCTGGAAAACCTGTTCCATACACCTCACAGGCTTGTGGCTGGGAGGGTCAGTGAGATTTTTGATGTGAAAGCACTTTGTAAACTGCATACTATGCACAAATGCTCAAGAAGGTATGATTACACAGTTGGAAATCACCAACCTAGAGATATGAGGCCTGTCAGCAGCCTTCCAGGCTGACTCAGAAATGGATAAATCATATGAATTCTGTGCCTCTTAACAAGCCAAATGAAGAGCAACAGATACTCTAAAGTCCGTTTTGGAATATAGAACAAAGCTTTAAAGATTAGAAGGTGATTATATTCAGTATCTTGTAATAAACCTGTAATGAAAAGGAATCTGAATTAAAAAATTAAAAAGTATAGTAATCACTTTGCTGTACACCTGACATTAGCACGGTATTGCTGTACACCTGAAACTGAATCACTTTACTGTACCCCTGAAATTAACACAAGGTTGCTGCACACCCGAAACTAGCCGAATCACCTTGCTACTCACTTGAAACTGCTGCTGCTGCTGCTGCTAAGTCGCTTCAGTCGTGTCCGACTCTGTGCGACCCCACAGATGGCAGCCCGTTGGGCTCCGCCATCCCTGGGATTCTCCAGGCAAGAACACTGGAGTGGGTTGCCATTTCCTTCTCCAATGCATGAAAGTGAAAAGTGAAAGTGAAGTCGCTCAGTCGTGTTGGACTCAGCGACCCCATGGACTGCAGCCTACCAGGCTCCTCCGTCCATGGGAGTTTCCAGGCAAGAGTACTGGAGCGGGATGCCATTGCCTTCTCTGACACTTGAAACTAACACAATATAATTAAAAAAAAAAATTTAGACAGTGATGTGATCTCTTCCCACCCCCCCACTCTCTGATGGTTGAATCTCGGCTGTATTATCCAGCTCTTGATTTCTGAACCTGACTGGGTGGTGAATTCAGGTTAGAGCGGCACCGAAGCTTTCCACAGAGATGTTCATCCTGGACCTTGGAGCAGTATTCCTTGAACTTGAACATTGACTCATGCCCCTTCAGTGCATCATGTCTCAGCTAAGTGTGTCCTTAGTGCAGTATGCAAAGCCCTTGCTCTGCCTTGAGCTTGGGGCTACCCTTTCCACTGCAGCTGACCCAGCCTCCTAGTCTTTGTACATCCTGGTTCCTCAGCTTGCTCTGCGGCCGATTGCCTGCCCAGTCCTGCTGAGCCCACCTTGACCGCTCTGTGACCTGATTGGACAGCCTGCCACTCTCTTCCTCCCATCAGGCAGAGCCAAGCCCCCTTTCTGTGAGCCTGCCTCCTCAAAACTACCTCTCTGGAATTAGTGTTTACATGTATCTCACCCTGTTAACGCCACATGAGTAGAGGCTGAATTTTCTGTCATCACACAGTTTAGGACATATTTACTGGGTATTTAAAATCCTCTCCGGTAGTAGGAGGGAATTGGTAAAGATCTAGTGGAAAAAGGTGAGCTTCACTAATCAGAATTTCACAGCTGAGAAAACAGGTGTCTAGGAACAAAGGTTGCACATTTTACCAGTGACACCGCCAGGGCATGAAACCCAGCCCCTGCTACAGTGGAAGGCCATCTGGGGATACTGCCTTTGGACCCATTTTTTAGAGATGCCTTCTCCTGCCAGGTGTATCCTCAGTTATCCATGATAACTGCAGTCATTGATTCATTTTCACAGGAAAATAAAATTCACATGTAATCCCGATACATAATTGGGCCATTAATGTTTGCCCCTGTTTGAAAATGATTATTTTGTCCTAGAAGTCATTCATTGCAGACAACAACATGAAGGTAAAATCTATTGCAGTCACCTACGGGGCCTTCTGGAGAAGGCAGTGGCGTCCCGCTCCGGTACTCTTGCCTGGAAAATCCCATGGGTGGAGGAGCCTGTTAGGCTGCAGTCCATGGGGTTGTGAAGTGTCAGACACGACTGAGCGACTTCACCTTCACTTTTCACTTTCATGCATTGGAGAAGGAAATGGCAACCCACTCCAGTGTTCTTGCCTGGAGAATCCCAGGGACAGGGGAACCTGGTGGGCTGCCGTCTCTGGGGTCGCAGAGTCAGACACGACTGAAGCGATTTAGCAGCCGCACCAGCAGCAGCAGCAGCGGGGCATTCCTGCACTTGTGCGAATGTCGTTTTACATACTTGGCTCTTACTCTTAAGTGATAGTCTCTTCGAGGCTCTTTGCATTTATATCTCATTTCAGTTACCGAAAGAGAATAATGTGTCATCGTTGTTTTAGAGTTGTTCGTTTTTGGTTGTGCTGGGTCTTTGTTGCTGGGCTTGGGCTTTCTCTAGTTGGGGGTGAGCAGGGGCCACTTCTTGTTGCGGAGCACGGGCTCTGAGTGTACGGGCTTCAGCAGTTGCCACGCGCCGGCTCAGTAGTTGTGGCCTGTGGGCTCAGTTGCCTCGGGGCATGTGGGATCTTCCTGGACCAGGGGTGGAACCCGTGTCCCCTGCGCTGGCATGTGGACTCTTATCCATGGCACCACCGGGAAAGCCCCCTGCACTGCTTTCCAATAGCTGCTGGGCACCTGGTCAGCCTGCAGCACAGTTTTCTTGTCTTGTGTGTTCTGGAAGGCTTGTCCACAGTTGTCCACAGTGATGTGTGCACTGTGCTTTTCCTGTATCTTTTTGCACTCAATTCCAACTTCCTCGAAGTGAAATGACCACTTTGTATTACCGGTGTTTATATTCAGATCCCTCTTAGCGGTTGTTTTCTGAGAGAAGGGCTGCACTAAGTCACGGCCCCGCGGGTAGTGCCAGGGGGTGGGTTGGTTTGTTGTTTGCTTTTAAAAACCAATACAGGCGCTTGTAAGAAGTAGTAAAGATGTCAGTTGGGTTTTATTTAAGTTTCTGTTTTCTTTCCTTGTCCTCTCTCAGGGCATTAGAACTAAATGAGATGAGATATGGGGAAGCACTTTGTAAAACAAAGTTGCTCTGAGAACACAACGTGTTATTAGTTAGATGACTGTAGCTGTGAAGGGAGAAGGGTCTGTAGGATTGTACAATTACGTATTGTTTATGAAATGGTTCTTTTGTAAGAACACGATGTAACTTTAAAATGACCCGAAATCCCATTATTTTTACAAGTGATTTCAGCCTTGTTTTGGAGGTGGGCTTTGTATGGTTACAAAGGTCCCACTGGGCTCTGGCTTGAAAGACCGTTGAGTTAAATGCAGCCGATGTATTTTGACTGTTTACCATTCTCTCACCCTGTTGTTGTTTAGTATCTCAGTCTTTTGTGAACCCATGGACCGTAACCCATGGGATTCTCCAGGCAGGAAGACTGGAATGGGTAGCCATTGCCTTCGCCAGAGGATCTTCCCACCCCAGGGATCGAACCTGCGTCTCTTGTGACTCCTGCATTGCAGGTGGATTCTTTACCATTGAGCCACCAGGGAAGCCTCTGACTATGTTAGGGGTTAGAAAATATGACATTGTCCTTGTCCTTAGAGAATTTACGGTTCAGCTGACAGCAGGGATGCCAGACTCTGGGAAGAGAGCTGTTGGTCTCAGATTAATCACTTCCCCTCAATCTCAGTTTCTTCCTGTGTGAAATGGGGAGACTCACACCTTCATTTATTGGCCTCTCAGAGTCATTTTGGGGGAGGCAGAGTTGGATATTAACATGTGAAGTGTTATAAACTAGCTATCTAGATCAGATTATTCTTACTTTAGGTCCCACGGGTCTTTGTGGCTGTAGTTCTCTAGCCTCAAGGTTGAAGAGGGAACACCATGTTTCTGGGTCATCCTTGCTGATTTCAGGCTGTCCGGGTTGTCTGAGAAGATAGAAATGAAAATAATATAGGTGCTTTTCCTTTCACATTATGATAAAATACAGTGTGATGATTTTTATGGCAGACGTACTTGTTGATGGTTCCGATGATGGCTTTTTATCCATCTCCCTCCCCCCATGTGAGAATGAGGTGGTATCCCAGAACTGCTAAGAAGCACCACTGATGAGTACTTCTGGGTGAACTTGTTTGCCTTCTTTTTCATCCTTCAGTAAAGATGTCCCTTTAGAGATAAAGTTGGGACTTCGACGTTTATCGGCTCTTCCTCGGTTGCCCCTTTGCCATCCTCTGCACAGAGCACTGAGGCACCTGTGTTCTCTTTGCAGCTTGTGATAGTGTCTTGGTGTTGGAGGGGAGAGAGGCAGCGTGGTGGGGATGAGCTGTGGCCTGGACTCCCAGTTAAGTGGCTAGCACGTGGCTCCTACCTGCTGGAGTGGCCGACACCAGTGCTGGTCCTCAGCTCATACCAGCTGACTCCTTTCAAGCCTGATCACCCCAAGTGGCGAAGGGGTCTGAAAGGTGCCAAATGGACAGTCAACCTGGTTTCTTTTTTTAAAATTTTTTTATTTTTTGATGTGGCTTATTAATGTGTAAAAATGACAAGACACTTGGTGTTGCTCAGTAAAGAGCTCATTCCTGATTCTTACGTGGCTTTTGTCTTTGACATTCAATTGCATTCACTTTGCAGCCTTTTCACTGGGACTTGAGTTGGTGACAGTTTTTTGAGAGGGGTGTTTTTTTGATAGTTACTTCTGTACGCTGCACCTCATTCTGAAAAGGCTTCAAGGCCATAATGAGCAGTCATCCCGGCAGCGAACAGTTTTTTCTTTGACCTGAGTGTATTCACTTTCTAAATGCCCAGAGTGACAACCGGATTAAAATAATGGGCAGTGAGCACTAGTCCACAACCCAGCAGTGTTTGGGCTGAGTGGCTTTTTGTTTTAGCTCTGTAAACTTGACCTAAAAGTTTAGGTAAAGGTGAGGTTTGTTAAGTAATATTGGTATTGACACCCTTACAGAATTTTTAATGTGGAGGAATTTTAAAGTTCTTTAAGAAGTTCAAAGTTTAAAAAAGAATTTTGAGGTAATCCCCAGTGGTGAGCACATCCTTGAATAGCCGAGATCAGATTTCTGTTTAAATGCCAGTGCAGTTCAATATCACCTTTTCCCACCATACATGGTGCCAGGGAGAGTCTGGATCTAATAAATGTTTTCTTGGGGTAGCAGTTGGTAGATGTGAGTGACTGCATGATTCTGTTCTGTGTCTTTAACAATGTTTGAAGAGTCTCATTCTGTATCATAATCCTCAAAACTGCTATTAGGATTCCAAACCATTGTGGTTTAAACTTTGCTGGAATTTGAAAGGTGGCGAATGAAGTGAAAGGAAACCTCCTCTAAGTGAAGAACACTTTTGACTTGCCTGCTTGTCCCAGACTCTGGGCGTATCTTAGCCACAGGCCATGTCTCCTGGTGGAAGCAGGTGGGGGATACTTACTTCTTTCTCCTGCATGGTTTCCCCCCGCCACCCCCCGCCCCACTCCCCGCCCGGCTCAACCGCCCGGCTCAGTATAAACACCATCATGTAGTCCTGCAGAAACTCCTAATACAAATATGGACCTGCAAAGCCCGGAGAAGGACACTCTTGTATTTGTGATAAATAAAAACTCTAATGATGCCATGAAAATGGGTTTTCTTTTGACTCTGGTAAGCTTGTAAGCACTGGGAGGTGGGAAGGACGGGTCTGACTTGGAAATCTGAGGCTGAAAAGTCTGTATATACTTTTTTTTTTCCCTCCTAATTCCACTTCCTGCTCCAGTTATATGAGGCGCTTGCTACCCAGACACTGCTGCTGCTGCTGCTAAGTCTCTTCAGCCGTGTCCGACTCTGCGACGCGATAGACGGCAGCCCACCAGGCTCCCCCGTCCCTGGGCTTCTCCAGGCAAGAGCACTGGAGAGCCCCAAATGAAACACACTTTCTACTTTTCTTTTTCCTTTCCGTCTAACATGAGACTTGCTGAAGTTGTCATGTTATTTCTTTCCAGAATTTATTGGAGCACTAGGCAAAACCTCCTGGGAGTATAAATAATGACGATTGTAAAGAACAGTCAGTTTACCAAGGAAGGCCATTATCTTTGACTTGCAAAGGCTTTTACAGCTGAACATTGTTTGCTTACAGTTTAATACAAATGAAGACCTTAATGGTGCCTATTGTAAGAGGAGTTTTTTTTTACTGTATTTGTACACGGAGGTCATCTCAATAAAGAACAGAACCCCTTGCTCAGTTCTAACTGCCTGTTTCTCCAGATAGGCCTTGTTTACTGTCTAAGAAACCTGGATGGTGCTTCGTGGCTGCCTTTTCCCTCCTATCCACCGCACAGAATCCTCCCTGCTGAGTGTGAAAAGATTCCTAAGGCTGACAAAGTGATTCTGAATGTACTTTTAGAGTCTCTCCTCTAACTGCTTCCTTCCCAATTTCTGAATCCAAAGATGGTTTTAAAACAAATTTACGGGACTAGTCTAAGTAGGCACTGACATCAGATAAATATACTTAAATGGTAGGCTGTCATGCTCTTGATTAAAGCCCACAACATAGCTGCAGGGAAATAGGAAGACTGCAGTTGCACTTTTTATTTTTGGGGAGATTAAAGTTACCCCTCATCACACTCTTCAGTCTAACTACAGAGTGTATATATATGCTTGGCATACGTTGCTGTCCTTGGCTGCTGCATCTTTAGCAAAGTGTCAGCCCCTTTTAGCCTTTCTTTTTAGAAACTCTCATATCCTCAACTTATTCCAGTTCTTTTGGCAGTTCTTCAGCTATGTTTCTTTTGGCGTTCCACTGGTGGTTCAAGACGAAAGGCATCCGAGGCATCTCAGTCTTCCCTGAGTGATCTTGGATGTGAATGTGATTTTTTTTTTCCCTCCCCCTCTTAAACAGTTCAGTAGTTTTTAGTATATTCGGAGTTGTGCAGCCATCACTGCGATCAATTTTAGAACCTTTTCATCACCCCCAAAGAGAAACTCCATACCCACTGGCAGGCGCTCCACATCTCATCCCAGTTTTTCCAGTCTCTGGCAACTGTTAATCTACTTTATGTCTCAGTGAAGTTGGTGATGGACAGGGAGGCCTGGCGTGCTGTGATTCATGGGGTTGCAAAGAGTCGGACATGACTGAGCGACTGAACTGAACTGAAGTTGCCTATTCTGGACACTTTATGTAAATGGAATCAAACAGTAGATAGCCTTTTGTGACTGGCTTCTTTCCCTTAGCATGATGTTTTCAAGGTTCCTTCACATTGTAGTGTGTATCCATAAAAAGGACTCAGTTCCTTTTTTTGTGGCTGAATAGTACTTCATTTATTTACTGCTCTCTGACCTACAGCCTGTGTCCCTGCACCTCCTGTGTTCTGCTCAGCAGACAGCTGCGTGGGGCCTCTCCTTCTGGGGTGGCTGCCTTGCCTTTTTGGGGTGTGGTTTTCACTTTCCTCCCTGTCTGACTGCCACTCTTCACTGTGTGTGGGTGTCTCACTGCCTCTCCCCCTTGGCAAGCTCCATTTGGCATGAGAAAGGGGTGGGGCTTGGAATTTCATCATGGGTTGATTGGCTTTCTGTGGGTGCTCAGGTGTTTGGGGTTGTTGTTTTGGCCTTCAGGTGAATCTCTGCATGGCATTTACCACGTGGTTTTGGGAGGCGCCAGGACTTAAAAACCCTGGCTCCTCTGTGGGAGCCGGGGAGGATTG
Organism: Cephalophus harveyi; assembly: GCA_006410635.1. NCBI lineage: Eukaryota > Metazoa > Chordata > Mammalia > Artiodactyla > Bovidae > Cephalophus > Cephalophus harveyi. The sequence goes on from SJYT01077296.1 coordinate 75,377, forward strand.
AGGAGCTGTTTTCCTGCGTCACCTTTGGTTTTGACTTTGTCGTGGTTGCTGATGTTGACGTTCTTTGCTGAAAGGTACAGGAAAGAGAGCTACTGTCTGCCTAGAAGTTTCCCTGATTTTCTTGCTCCTTCCAAGCCTAGTTTTTACTAAACAAAAAAATGCTTAAAAAATCAGAAAAGGCTCTCAACAAAGTTGTTTAAGAAATGGGAGTTCTTTTAAGGAAGATGGGTGGTGCCATGTTTTGATAGTTCTGATTTCCCCACCCCCCAGAGTTATTTTTCCCACATTGCTGTGAAATAAAGATGAAATCAGTTTTCTGCTAGAGTCAGGCAATTTTTACTCACGTTCAGGTGCTCATCGAAAGTATGAGGCGATAGAGAGAATGGTGGGGACTGAGAAAGCCCATGACCCAAGGGTGCTGGAGGCCTTTGGTGGACTTGGAGGGTTCTAGTTCTCTGGTAGTGATGAAGATTTGGGGTGGGTGTTTGTGTCTTTCCTGGAAGTTCTTGGTAAGAGGAAGCCAAAGACCAGCATGTTAAGAGTTTGGGGATCTTATTTATCGCATACTCCTCAAGTTCAGTGTCAAAAAAAATTCCTTAGTAACGGGATTAATCACGCTTCTTCACACTCCCTGGTTTTTCTGGTACAACTCTCAGTTCTAGATTGACTCTTGTGCTCCGGTCATCGATGTTACCTAAAGGGCAGACGGCTGTATTCACTGTTTTCTCTGTAGTGGCTCAGTCACGAAGAATTTGCGAGGTAAGACACCCACCCACCTCACTTTAGAAAGTAGGTGTGAGTGTGTGTACGTGCATGGATATCTAAGAAGGAGTTGCTGTTTTAAACTTTGCATTGTTGAACTGGAAATCTGTGTTCTGTCTGTCAGCCTGCCTTTGTGTGGTGTACCTATAACCTACGCGCACACTTGTGCCATTTCTAAAGCAAATGCCACTTCCCTCCTCCTAAAATTGCTTATTAGAGCTAATTTTACGAATTGAGTTAGAACTGCCCTATAATATAATGCAGAATATTTCCCAATAATGCCTAGGTTAACAATGATCGTCTTGCTGTATTGTGCAGAAAAGGCTTCTGTTCAGACCCAGCTGGGTTTCAGGCTTAATTCATTGCTCTATGGTGGGATCACCACAGCTGCTGTGGGGCCTTTACAAATGCAAAAAAGCTGTCAGTGTTTGTTTCATCAGCTGCATAAGTGATGAGGCCAAGTTGAGGAATCCATTCCAGTGCGCAGTGTGCAGGCTGTAGCCATTATTGTTTACAGAATTAGTGTGTTGGAGCTTTAAAATAGTTGGCACCTCGACTGCCCTTTAAAAGCACAAGACTAAGGGACAGGACCAGTTGGCTGTCCTTGTAATGCTGGCCGGATCCAGCCTAGCCCCTGTCTTGGACTGTCGCTTGCTTCGGGCTGTGCTGTGGGACTGACCCTCTTTTGCACAGG
>SJYT01077296.1:77044-91907 GCA_006410635.1 Cephalophus harveyi
TGCTGCTGAATACATATCCATTTAATTCTGCATCTGAGACTTAGGTTTCTAGTCTTCTTTTTTCCCTCATTATTTTAGTGTGTTTTTTTCTTTTATTTTAGTGCTTGGTTGTGTCTGACTCTTTACGACCCCATGAACTGTAGCCCACCAGGCTCCTCTGTCCTTGGGATTTCCCAAGCAAGAATACTGGAGTGGGCTGCCGTTTCCCTTCTCCAGGGGATCTTCTCCACTCATGGATGGAACTCGGGTCTCCTCCTGCATTGCAGGCCTGAGCCAGCAGGGAAGCCCACCTGTTACCGTCCATAATTGTAATTGAATTTTAAAGCCTTAGTAATCCTCCTAGCTCCAAAGAGGTGTAGGACTGTCAGCTGGGACCTCAGGTATCCTGCAGTAACGTTCCGTTCAGCTCTGTGGGACTCCTTTTGTGAAATGATACTGCTTTGGGAATATTCTCATGTCTCTCTGTGGATTCTGCAGTGAAGGCTACCTCTTGGCTACAGAAGGAGCTACCGGACAGGTCACTTTGCAGTCAGTTGGGGGGTATCCTCAGTGTGGATGCTGACCCCCTTCCCCAGGGAGCTGGTGTGGCCATGGCAGTGCCTCCAGTCGCTTTTGGGACCCGTGCCCCTGGTATTTCACTGGATAGGGTAGAATCGTCCCTTTCATTTTAATCTGATTGATTTTTGGTTCCCTGCTCGGTTCAGGGGTCTGTCTGAAAGTCATGCCTCATGGAATTGGAAGGCAGCACTGAGGGTGGCCAGTCTGTACAGGTTTTCAAAGTAGAGCTTGTCAGGTCTCTGAGCCAGTGGGGATGACTAATGGTGCTTCTTCCTCCCAGCTGGAAAGGTCCCAAAGTGCTCTCCCATATTCATAAAAAAGATGGCGTGAGGCTCAGGGTCTTCAAATTAAAGGTCAGTACTGCGCAGCTTTATCTCAAATAACTGTCACTTGCGTTCTCCCTCACTCCTTTATGTCTCTCCGTTTTCCCCCGTGGGGCGTCTGGAGCCGGGAGGACAGATGGGTCCAAGGAGTTCTGTGTGGCGTTTGTGCTGGTGAAGCAGTTTGAGGATCCTGGTTTGTCCTCCTTTGAAGGGAGCTCTCTCGAGGGAGAGTGTGGTCTCTGACAAGCATGTTTTAACTCTTAGAATGAACTTCCATAAGAAAACACATTCAAACATCTGTCTACATTAAAAAAAAAAATTATTTGGTTGCATCAGGTCTTAGTTGGAGCTCATGGACTCAGTAGTTGCATAGGCTTAGTTGCTCCATGGCATGTGGGATCTTAGTTCCCTGACTAGGGAACGAACCCATGTCTCTTGCATTGCAGGGCGAATTCTCAACCAGTAAACCACCAGGGAAGTCCCCGTCTAGATTTTTTTTTCTTCCTAAAGTCCCTCCCACTGACCGTGACACTCATCCTGGAACAGTAGTGGTGAAAAGGAAAATAGCCAACAGTGAGTTCCACTTCTCTGCCCCTGGGGGAGACAACCATCTCCTGGGCTGTGTCCTGGGCCTTGTTCCTGCTTGACCGCCCTTCAGGGGCCACACCCGCCCACCTGTTTCTCCTGGCTGGGGCGGGCGTTGTGTATTTTGGCTTTAGGAATCGCTTATCAAAGCCCCTTCTGCTTTTATTATCTTTGTGAGGCAGAAACATGTTCTTGTGTTGGTTTGTTTTAAAGTACTGCATTCTTTGAAAAGTTTTGTGAATGTGTATCTGACTGTATGTTTATCTGTATGTCTTCACATGAACGTCATCTCACCATTCCTGGAGACCTCAGTTGCCTGCCTGTCGGGTAAACTGCTCTGAATGCTACCCTGCTTCGTACCAGCTGAGTCCCCTGGGAGATCCCCAGGCCTCAAGTGTTCTGCACTGTGAAATGGGTTGCAGATGCTTCCCTGGAGGAAGACAAGGTGTGACTGCCTCCCTTCTGCCTGCACATCAGTGTTTCTCTCTAATGCTGACATGCTACAACCCGCTGGATGGCAAGTAGTTTGATAAATGGTTCTCCTTTGACTTTGGGGAGAGGTGGTGAGGTCAGCACACAGCCTGAACTTCCCGGAGTGTCGTTCTCCTGACCTCGGCACCCCCCAGCCTTCCATGCAGACACAGACACACCCTCAGGCGAGCAGCTTACTCGCACGAGATACAGAATCCAGTGCCTTTCCTTTTTCCATGTAAAGGTTCAGAGATCTGTTTGAGGGAAAGCAAAAGGTCCGAGCATGCCAGCCACTGGGGATGGAGCGTCTGATTCCTAACCAGCTGGCTGTAGGTGCCTAGGAGGTGCACCCGGGCAGGGTGTCAGCTGTGAAATTGTCCAGGTAGAACGTTGTTCTTAGAATCAGGCTTCAAATGATAGTAAAACGCAGAGGCCCACGGGGTGGGCCGAGTCTGGTGAGTGTTCTGGTTGGTTTCAACCCCTGCTGTTGAGTGTCTTTTGGGGAGCCACGTTTCACTGGCTCTCCTGCCTTCAGAAGTCCGCTGTGATGCAGGAGTGAGTTTTCTCCATGGTCTCTTCACTGAGGACAGTACCTCGCCTCGCGGCTGTTCGTCTGACAGTTCTTTGTTCCTGTCCGCCACCTGGATGGGCCTGGAGGTTGCTGCGCTGCATGCAGGCGGATCTCCACGGGTCTTTGTGTTTCACCTACATTGTGAGGGTGTGGCTGTGTTACTTAGGGCCCTGGAAATAAGCCCTGTTTGTCCAAGGGGTCACATGAGGAAAGCTGTTCTCTGAGTGCATTCACATGGCCTCCCAGAAAGTTGCCAGTTCAGAGCTCCTCCCTCTTGGCCCTAAAGCCCTAGAGGAGGGGAGGTTAGTCCTATACTCTCTACAGGATAAATGGGGGGAAGTGGACCCCTCCCTGCCCCCGAGGGTGGGGGTGGAAGTGAAAGCCTTGCTTGTGAAACTGCTTAACTGCTCTCTGACCCTTGTGCTGAGGGGGTGTGCCGCCACTTTACCCTCTGGAAAGCCCAGACCTATCCCCTGATGCAGAAATTTCATCCAAAACCTCCAGACCCACTCAGGTGACCTGAATTAGCTTTTTAAAAGGGCACAGCTAGGGTTTCATACACAGGGCTTTAGCAGCACAACCAAAAGGCTCATCAGCTTTGAGCTCTGCTGCTGACCGTGGTTATCTTGCTGCCACTAATAGAAATGAAAAAGTTCACTTGCCAAAGTGACTGTCCCAGGAGTTCAGCTTCACTCCGGGCTTCCGTGGTCGGAGGAAAACGGTTGCTACCTCTCTGTTCCATTTCTTGCCGTCATCCAGTGGTGGCGGGACTGCTGGGGGGAGGCCGGGCGAGAAGGGGGTGAAAGAGAACCGCTGAGCAGCGGTTGTGCAGGATGTGTCTGGAAAGGCCCCTGGCTTTAGAAAGGGGGTGGCAGTCACTGAAGCATGGCAAGCCTCCAGAGGCCCTGGGGCTTCCAAACAAAAAAAGGGAGCTTTCTGCCGATTGTACACACACAACACACACACACACGTCTTCCTCTCCTCCGTCCATCTCCCCCGCTGGTTTGTGAATCTCCCAGTCAGACATTTTTAACATGGGAGCTCTTCTTCCTGGCTCCAGTTGGCAGGATGCTCACAACGCAGCTGCAAAGAATTTGCGTCTCCTTTTCACAGCATCTCACGTTGAAAAGCAGTTGTGGGACTAGAAAACAAAATAAAAACTAGAGGGGTTTTCAGAAGTGGAAGCCAAGTTTAATTAAAGTCAAGGAAGTTGGGGCTCTGCAACTCTTTTGTTAAGTCTCTCCAAGTCAGCCCCAGGCAGGCAAGGTGGAAAGTGCCAGTGGTTGCTCCCAGTTGGGAAGTGGAAGGCCTCTTTGTCTGATCCTTGCTTGGAGAACCTCGGAGAGCAGTTTATCAGATGTGTGACCTGTCACCTCTTGGCGGCCCCTTTGTTAGGTGCTTGCCTCCTCCTTGGAGGAAGACGACCTTTCAGGGGCTTCTGTCTCCTCACACTGTCTGATCCTCCTGCTTCACCTCCAACCCTGGACCAAGCCTTTGGGCTGTAAAACTTGTAAAGAGTAAGAGTTTCTGACGTGGTAACTGCCTTCTCACACTGGCTCTTTAATCCTTTAGTGTACTTTGGGGGTACCCCTCAGCATTTTCTTGGGTGATGGGTCATGTAGTTCTTCTTGGAGGTTTTGCACGTATTCACTGACCAGTGCGTCTGCGAGGAACCCCTCCCTGTTGTCTGCAGTGGTGACTGTAGACGGGGTGGAGCCCAGGCAGGTCCAGAAGTGAGCTGTGGTCAGGTCGCCACCTGGATTGTCAACAGGAAGGAAACTGAGAATCTGTCTCACAGATTGAAGAGGCACATTGAGTATTTGGTGACAGGGCTTTAATTTGAGTTTTGCCCAGAGACTGTTGTACTGTATTTCTGAGTAGTTACCTAGGAATTGTGTAATTGTGTGTTTTATTTTTTTAAAGATTTTTTTTTTTTGTATGTGTGATGATCAAATTTTAAAGTCTTTATTGAATTTGTTACAATAGTGCTTCTTTTTTTTTTGGTTTGTTTTGGGCTACGAGTCATGTGGGATCTTTGCTGTCTGACCAGGGATCTAACCTGCACCCTCTGCATTGGAAGGCATAGTCTTATTCATTACTAGACCACCACGGTGTTTTTATTTCTAAAATTTTTATTGAAAATAAAAATTTTTTGAAGATAAGGAGTTTGCACAGGCTAGCTCTGTCAGTAGAGCATGATGAGACTATTAAAGATACAAGGAATTGTATCTTAAAGACACAAGGAATTACATACAAAAGGAACATACTCGTGTTTTTCTGTAGATTCTAGCACTTTGCCAGCTGAGGAAATGATATACTCAGGATCTTTCTTGGGTATTTTCGTGTATTTGATCCTAACCATTTATTAGGTATTCTGACAATCTTCTCTCGTTTTGTTGGTGTAGAATTGTTGCCTGCAAGGCTGATGTGTCCTGGGGCCTGGAACTTGGAACTGTACTTTTGGACTTGACAGTGACTGTTGTAGAGGTGTTGGGCTCTGGTTTGGGGTTTTGCTTTGCCTGGAAAAGCTGAGAAGTTGTCATGTGTGGTGGGAACATTGTGACTTCTGGTCTTCCTAGACATTTGTAGCTCGACTTCCCTTTCACTTTATTCAGCTTTAATTCTGCAAGTATTTATTGGAAAAGACTCTGATGCCGGGAGGGATTGGGGGCAGGAGGAGAAGGGGACGACAGAGAATGAGATGGCTGGATGGCATCTCTGACTCGATGGATGTGAGTCTGAGTGAACTCTGGGAGTTGGTGATGGACAGGGAGGCCTGGCGTGCTGCGATTCATGGGGTCGCAGAGTCGGACACGACTGAGCAACTGAACTGAAGTTCCAGGAGGTTTTTGGCCACTTCACGCCCATCACACAGGGATCTAGTTACAAGGCAGTTTCTCATCCAGTGGGTCTGTGATGGGGCCGGAGATGCTGCCTGGCTTGCAGGCTCTCAGCGGATGGCCCTCACAAGGGTTTTGATTTTGTGGGTGGTTTGTGCAGTGGTTCTCTCTTCTTTTTTTCTCCGTGTCTCTTGTCTCAACCAGAGCAGCTGGGGAGTTCTCATAAGATCTCCTCTACCAAAGAAAAGTTTGAAAACTCACCTTAGGAGACGTAACAGGGGCTGAAGACCGTGGTAGTCATTCTGCTCCAATCGAAAGATGTTTTCAAACAGTGATGGGATTGTAAAGCCTCATCATCATTTCGTCAAACAGCGTCTTTTGGCCCGATGTCCTATACGCTCTCCTTCATGAGGCCCGTTCTTTAGTTTTCGTCCTGGAAGGAAGCCTGGTTATGCTGTCCAGTCTCTCTCATGCCGTGTGTGTCCCTAGACTCTGTCGCGTCTCATTTGGTAAACACAGAGCAGGCTCAGGGATTTCTGGGCACAGGCCCTTGCAGTTTTGCTGGGTTCTGTCCAGAGTTCATCCTGGAAGCTTACATATATATATATTTCTTTTCTTTTTTAAAGAGAAGTTTTCTATTGGAAGGTACCGTGGATTCGTACCTACTTAGATGTTTACTATAGTGGCGTTTCACCCATTCATACCTTACCGCCCTGTGAAGTGGCTGTTTTCCCCCAAACTGCAGTTGAGGGAGGAGGCAAGGCAGTGAAAAGGGCCAGGGTTGGCCTCCCCGATGCCCAGGGGAGATTTGAATCTTGCTCTTGTTTCACTTGGAAGGCTGTGCTTGTCTGCATCCAGGTGGGCAGTGCTGCCTGGGTGTTAGGCAGCCCTGGGTCTCAATTCTGACTTTTCTCATTTATGTAATCTGTCTGTGTCTCAGTTTTTTAAAACTGTAAAATGGGAGTCATAAATAGTGCAGTATATATGTCATGCAATTTTGAATGTCTGGCTCAGATATACATATTTATTTTTTTTACTGAAATATAATAATTATTACTGCTTCCCTAGTAGCTCAGCAATAAAGAATCCATCTGCAGTGCAGGAGATGCAGTTTGATTCCCGGTCTGGGAAGATCCCCTGGAGAAGGAAATGGCAACCAACTCCAGTATTGTTGCCTGGGAAATCCCATGGAGGGAGAAACCTGGTGGGCTACAGTCCATGGGGTCACAGAGGAGTCAGACAAGACTGAGCAACTAAAAAACAACAAATTATTACTACCACACTGTCACTGAATTTATAAACCCAGCTCCCTGTGGTTCTGTAAAAAGTGTTCTCTCAAGTGTTAAAAACAGAATTTTAATGATTTTTTTTAAGTGATTTTTTTCCCCCTCAGGATAAAAGATATGATACTAGATTATCATTATATTACATATTGTTAACAATGTATGAAGCAATACCTAGTAAGTGGCTATTTACAGAGAAGGATGATTCAGAGTTGCTTACTAGATTTTATGGGTCTTCATTCTTTATTGTACTTGATCCGTTAGGGTGGTTGGGGGTGGATTCATTCTCCTTGGAAACATTGCAGTCTCGTACTATTTAATTGTATTTCCTGGTCTCTACCACAGTCATGTTCAAAAATCATTTTGACTTAAAAAATATTTTTAATTTGCTAATATTGAATACACATAGTGGGTTCTCTGTAAATTAATTATGTGTGCCGAATTGAATAGGAAAAGGATTAAAGCTTTTAAAAGGGACGTGTTTATAATCCTTTCTTCTACTCTTTTCCATAGTAGTCGTGTCCCCCAGCCCCCGCCCCCGGGTCTCCCCTGCGACCAGCTGTTATTTAGAAAAGTAAGGAAGTGATTTTTCAAATAATGGTTGTGTTCTTTAAAAAATGGTTTTTAAGGACTTTTTATTTGAAGCATGATTCTTTTTTTTAAGGAAATAATGTAAATTAGTAGGACCCTGTTTTTGAATTTCTGAAGATCAACTTCATTCTTGTGGGGCTACTCACCAAAGAACTTGCTGCTGTTTTTTGTATCTCCTTCAGAATAGTCTTATCTTTTCCCTTTCCTATTTTTAAAAAATATTTTTAGACATGAAATATGTTTCTTGTATTTTATGAGTGTTTAAAGGGATGTCCTTACTGTTCTGCATATTTCTTTAAAGGTGAATGAAGAAACTTTCTTTTTTTTTTGGTTTGTCAGCTAGAGAATGTGATTCTATGTTCACAGAAAAGCTAAAGGCTTCTATGTATTATCTAGTATTTTGTTCTGAAGAAATGTGTGCTATTTGTAAAGCAGGAAATGTGTGGAGAAAGGGCAATTCAGCAGTGAGTTGGGGTCTGAGATCCAAATTAATTTGCCTTCATTCAGATAATTTAACACAGCCTAGTAACTGATTGTTCCAGAGTTGTTTATTAATGCAGAGCTCAAGATGGGAGAGGGAGAGTTTTAGAACTTGCATCTTTATGTGTGAAGGGGTGATTAGTAGACCAGAGCCAGCAATTCAACTCTTGATTCTGGATTTTTTTTCTCTTTTTGGTGATCCTTGGCATCTTTAGTCTTTGTAGGGTCTTAGGGTCTAAGAAGGAGATTTTAGAGGTTTCCACTCCTCTTTTTTTTTTCTTTCCTCCCCATTCCTTAACCTCGCAAGTGGGACCCTGAAAAAGCTATTGACAATCTGATGGTCTAAAGCTCCACCTGCAGTTAGAAGCTGGTTGTCCTTCTGGAATGTTCTTTCCACAGGAGGCTGCTGGTCCTAGTCTCTGGGCCAGAGGAGGCTTTGGATAGGCCTTTGATTTCTGGTCTCCAGAGAGGCCACCACATTGCAGGAGCCTGTCAGACGGCCCAGTTGGTGTGATAGGGTTAAAAGTGGGTTTTGCGGGGTTACCTGGATCTCTGTGACTTGGGGTCAAGGAAGTGTGCAGAGAGCAGGAAGAGCTGTTGAGTCTGCCTTACGGAGATGAGTCTGGGCGAGGGTTCAAGAACGGGATGCAAGGTGCAAGGGCTAGCACAGACGTGAGCCCTTGGGGTCAGAGGCAGAGACGAGAACAAGCTGGAAAACTCTGTCCTGACCTCAAAAGAGCTTCTGGAGACAGGCCTTTGGATCTTTGGCGTTTCCTTCTTTCAGAAGGTATAGTGCGCAGCTGAATCACGAAAGTGTCCTCCATCCCCAGCTTCTTCATGAGATGCTGATACCAGTTAATTCAGAATCACTTGTAATTGGAAGCAGCTGCTGTTTCCCAGCTGACTAGGTGTTTGAGTCAGATGCTTTGAATTAGCTGGACTTGGATTATTCATATTTTAATTAAAGTCCATTTTACCCCCACCTCCCCACCCCCGCCCCATCTCTTGTCTCTCCAATGGCCAGGCTTTTACAGTAACACATTTGAAATTACAAGCGCATCCCAGTAGAAAAGTATAATGTAAGTTCAAGGACTTGCAGTTGATTATGGTCTTGTATTATTAAGTAGTGAATTTAACTGCACTGCAATTCCCTTTTCTCACCCGCTGAACCTTGCTTCTCTAGTGGGGAGATTCCATTCCGTTTAGGAAAGTTGAGACTTTTGTCTCTTCCCCTCCGCTTGGAACACTGACACGTTAGCTTAATTGCTTGTGTCACTGCCGTGGGGAAGGCACTGGATGAAATGGGACGAGCAGTTTTCTGGTATTTCTTGTCCAATGGGGTTTGCAAATCACGCCATGAATAGTGGGGCTTTGGGGAAGTGGGGATATTTTCTTTAAAGGAGAAAAGTTAATGAGTACAGTGGTGAGGCTGTTTAGTGCTTCTGTGTAGATATAAAATGTTCAACAAGCAGCTTGTAGGGGGATAAAAACTGCCTTAATTTTGAGACAAAAAAAGAAACATTGGATTTCTCTTAGCATTAATGCTGATGAGGAAGAACGGCAGGAGAGGAGGAGGTGGATGGATTTTGTCTTCATTTCTGTTTCGGTGACTTAATGTTTGACTTGATAAATGTTCTAGTTAATTTTGTGTCAGTCCCTCGCCTCCCCCTTGAATGTCCGATTTTAGCTGACTTGCAGAAAAACCAGAACAATGCAGACCCATTCAATTTTGCATACCTGTTAAAATGCTTAGGCATTCTGTGTGGTCAGGGACCTTTAAAAGGGCGTAAGAGATGCGATCTCTGTCCAGAAGGAGCCCAAAAGTGCCCCTGGAGACAGAAAGCATACATTTGTTGATTCATTTAGGGAGCTGTGTAAATCTGTGTGTCCCATTGGACTTGGCGAGGTCATATACATATCGAGCACTAGGATAGCTGAAGGAGGAGGACTGCTAGCTAGGGTGGGCTGGCTCCTCGGAGGTAGAAGGTCCTTCCTAGGACAATGAAAGGATCCTTCCATTCCCCTGTCTTTGTAGAGGTGGCCTGAGGATGTCCGCCTAGTTGACAGCCCGTTGACTAGAGGCCCCACATCTGCCATCATTTTCCTCTATGCCTGCCCTGCACCGGGGCAGAGACCTTGGGTCCTGTGACATGGAGCAAGGGGTTCTGTTGGCCCGTGTGCACGGTCAGGGACAGGAGCAGACGTGCTGGGCTCTCCCTCTCAGGGGCAGTCTTTGTGTTCCATCCGTGCCACCTGGCATCTCCGGCGGCTGAGTAACATGAAGTTGCTCTGTTAATTTCTTGGTAATAGGCTTGACACAATTTGACTGTTTTTTGGACTTTCCCCCAACTTGGCCATCAGCAGGCAAGCCCTAGGTATACTTTTAAGGAAGAGGGAACACATTTGACAAAGCAAAAATTTTAGTACCATGTATTTCATTAGAAAACCACAGTCCCTCCAAATGTCCATAAGTAAGAGATCTTGGTGGAACTCTGTTCACGGTAGAAAGCACTACACTTTGAACTGCCTGGCTCGCTAAACAACAGATTTAAGTATTGAAGAATATAAACAGTATATATTCTCACATGTCTGTGAAGCACAATTTAATCTTTTATTTTTATTATCACTCTTAGCTTTTGAGAGAAGTGTCTGAAGCTGTGTGGGATATAGGCAGAGCTAGAGTTGAGCCCATTGCTCTCCATTGTGCATATTTTTGATAATGAGATGATATTTCTGTACCCCAAGATGTCTAGGCGTAGAGATTTTGACCCATTTCTCTCCTGGGTAAAGGTCTTAAGGGTTGTCAGCCAGCCCCTTTCAGGGTACTCAGATGAAAAGAGGAACCACTACTTCAACTGAAATCTCTAATCAAGGTCCAGCAGGCCTCATTTTGCATTTTAAGGTATCTGCTGAACACAGTAACTTAATAAGGTAAAATAGTGATTGTTATAAATTAAGTAGCTATTACCGAAGCATCACACATATCTATTTCATGAAAAAAAGAGGAAGAATATATATTATATAGCTTCAGTTCAGTTCAGTCTCTCAGTCGTGTCCGACTCTTTGCGACCCCATGAATCGCAGCATGCCAGGCCTCCCTGTCCATCACCATCTCTCGGAGATCACTCAGACTCAAATCCATCGAGTCCGTGATGCCATCCAGCCATCTCATCCTCGGTCGTCCCCTTCTCTTCCTGCCCCCAACCCCTCTCAGCATCAGAGTCTTTTCCAATGAGTCAACTCTTCGCATGAGGTGGCCAAAGTACTGGAGTTTCAGCTTTAGCATCATTCCTTCCAAAGAAATCCCAAGGTTGATCTTCAGAATGGACTGGTTGGATCTCCTTGCAGTCCAAGGGACTCTCAAGAGTCTTCTCCAACACCACAGTTCAAAAGCATCAGTTCTTCGGCAATCAGCCTTCTTCACAGTCCAACTCTCACATCCATACATGACCATCTAGTTAGAAATGCTTGGGGAAATTTCAGGAGAAAGTTGGCAAGAACAATATGGATAAATGGAGAGAGAGCAGAAACCATTTTTGGGGGGACAGAGTACTGTTGGAGCATGCTGCAGAAGGTGCAAGGATAAAATTAACCCCAGCAAGAAGTATGAAAGACCAGTCAGTGTGGCTGGTGATCAGTAATTAAGGGAGGTGCAGTACAGGAGTGGAAGGGTCCACCCCCACGGTCTCATCTGGCAAACCTGCCAGCCTGCTGCAGGAGGGAATTGGTGTGGAGGAGTGAATGGGGCAGAGGTTAACCAGCTGTGGTAGAAACTCACTGCGGAGCCCAGATTGCTGGGTGCTGGGGACTCCTGGAGTTGGTAGCAGCACCCCAGGCCTAGTCTAGCCCTGGCTGCTGAGTTTTTCATTTTTTGTGAGGTTTTCCCCTGATGGGACAGAACCCACATGGGCAGAGAGGAGGGAGAAGGATTTTTAAGGAAGGGAGGGGGAGGGATTGAATATTTCTGAATGCAAGGAGTAGGAAAGGGAGATTCTCAGACTATAAAGAAAAGTGTTCTCATTCACGTCCAACTCTTTGTGACCCCATGGACTGTAGCTTCTGTCCATGGGATTCTCCAGGAAAGAATACTGGAGTGCATAGCCATTTCTTTCTCCAGGGGATCTTCCTGACCCAGGGATCGAACTCAAGTCTTTTGCATTGTAGGTGGATTCTTTACCATCTGAACCACCTGAGTATAAAGAAGGCATTCTAATTAAAGGATAAAAAAGAGTTGGGAACTAAGTTTTCAAAATTTGGGGAAGAATTGAATCACCTAGACTTACCCCATTGAGGCCCCGAGATGCTGGTCCCACCCTGCAACTAGGGGAGAAGGACACAGCTGGGATTAGAACCTAGCCTTGTGGGCACTTATATTTATTAACTTCAGAAAAGGTTTTCCTTTGCCTTCTCACAGCAGGGATACAGGAGGCCTTGTTGGGTGTGTGTTGAGTGGGAGCTAGTGAAGGATGCAGAAGAGGGGAAGTGGCAAGTGTCCAGGCAGAGAAAAGAGAAGCTGTAGGGCTGAGGGCTGTCTCCCCGAGAAAGCGAAAAATAGTTTACATTCGGAATGGGACCCAGGGAGGAAATACTTTGAGATTGGATATTTTTTCCCCGAGAAAGCCTATTTAATTATTATACTCCTGTTGCTGATGGATAGTAAGCTGCTTCCTTTTTTGTTTTTTGCTACTAACTGTGACTGACCCTCATTTTTGTATTTCCTGACTCATATCTATCGGAAGTTCTCTTCCTGCACAGAGCTAGGGTTTCAGTTGTCTGGTCAGAAGGTGTGTGATTTTCAGTGTTAGTAAGAACTAAAATGTTCTCTGACATGATTGGTGCACTACACTCCTACCAGCAACATCTGTGTCCTTGCTGAGGTTTGAAATTGTTAGGTGTTTTGTTTAAAGTGTCCTGAATCTGACTTGCCATGTATATGGATTGATAGTTGAAGTTCATGGCACACCATGCTTCCTATTTTCACTGGTAGTCTGGGATCATGAATGTTTCTTTAGCTTCCTTCCTACTTATTTATAAACTCCTCTGTTGACCCCACTTGTTAAAATTCTGCTGTCACGTCTCTTCTCCCCCAGCACAACTTTCTTGTACTTAAACCGTATTTGTCTGGACTTTTGTGTGTTTGAGGTTGTTGTTCATTCGCTTAGTTGTGTCTGACTCTTTGTGACTTCATGGACTGCAGCACACCAGGCTCCCCTGTCCTTCTCTGTCTCCTGGGATTTGCTCAGATTTGTGTCCACTGAGTCTAGCTAACCATCTCATCCTCTGCCACCCCCTTCTCCTTTTGCCTTAGAAAGGGTGAGATACTGTCTCCTCTAACTTCTCTGTTGCCACAGTCATCTTTCCTGGAGAAGAGAAAAAAAGTTACTTTCCTGCTCAAATCTTCATAGCTCTCCGTTGCTTATGGGAGAAAATCTTAGCTCTTCAGGCATTACCTGAAACCCTTTGTTCGAGCAGCGTTAGGCTGTCTGATCTGCAGCATACCTTCCTGTTCATTTTCTGTGCCTTTTCCCGTCAAGGTCATGGTCCTTGCCAGCCCGGACTGTATTGGCCTGTCCCCACTGGTGAGCTTCTGCTCCCACTGTGTGTTGATACTGCTGATGAGTATTGCTAGGTGTTGGGCCCTTGACCTTGTTCTGGGAGAACCTCATGGGCAAAGGCAGTGTTGTTGACAGGCAGATAGCTCTGTGGCGTTCTTCCGGTGTACTGGCCTGAATGGGTTTTCAGGTCTACTGGCAGGCAATTAGTCAGTGTTCATTGTCATTCGCATTTTTAACCTTAACTCAAGGATCCTCCAGTTAAATCTGATTAAATCTCTTGCCTGGACTTCTCATATTATGAGAGGTTTCACAGTAGAGAAGTTGAAGGAACACGTGGTGAACACCAGGACCCTCTTCACCCAGACTGCAAGGTGGGCGTCGCGTGTCGGGTGTGTGTATTACTCAGTGTCTGCTTCCCTCCTCTGAACTCTTTGACTTTGGACAATTTGAAGGTTGCTCTTGCTTATACATTAAAAAAGGACTTTAGTAGTGTAGCACTTTTAGAAGTATTAAAGAAAAAAAACTTCAGTGACTTTGGCTTTTTTCTGCCAAAGTAAATGTTGGCTCTAATTCAGCTGTAGCTCCTCTCAAATGTGTTCGAGTTAAACTACAGCAGGGCCAAGTTGAGAAATTAGTTTCTCAGTTTTTTTCCTTCCAATTTAGAAAAAAAATTAGATTTTGGATACTCTTGTTCCTGTAATCTTCTTGGTTCTCCCCTCCTTCTCCGTTAAAAAAAAAAATATCACAAAGAATCGATCGTCAGTGGGAGAAATAACTGTCTGGATTCCTAGGAGATTCTTGGTGACAGTCTTCAAATATGGTGTTTGAACCTATACTGCAGGTAGCTCATTTAGTGCAGTTTCTTCTAAGCCATTGAAATGGGATATAAAGGGCCAGAACCCTTTGGGGTTTTTTTTTTGCCATGCCAAGAGGCTTGTCGGATCCTAGTTCCCTGACCAGGGATTGAACCCAGGCCCACAGTAGTGAGAGTGCAGAGTCCTCACCGTTGGACTGCCAGGGAATTCCCAACCCTTTGGTTTTAACTTGTGATCTTTTATTTTCTGCCACTTATGTGTTATCATTAGCTTGGAAATCCAAGTGCTATGAAGTTATGCCACCAGGTGAGTGATAACTCAGCTTCATCATGCATTAGCTGGTACTTGAATGTCTGGTTTGGATGTAGGTTAGAGTTTTAAGTGTGACAGTGGTTGGTTTTTATAAGTGCAAGAGAGCTGAATATAATCTGTATGTGGGGCCTTCCCTGGTGGTTCAGTGGTTAAGACTCCAGGCTTCCAACGCAGGGGATGTGAGTTCAGTCCCTCGTCAGGGTACTAAGATCCCATATGCCCTGTAGCCTAATTAATAGTTCAGTTCAGTCTCTCAGTCGTGTCCTACTCTTTGCGAACCCATGAATCACAGCTCGCCAGGCCTCCCTGTTCATCACCATCTCTCGGAGTTCACTCAGACTCACATGCATCGAGTCAGTGATGCCATCCAGCCATGTCATCCTCGGTCGTCCCCTTCTCCTCCTGCTCCCAATCCCTCCCAGCATTGGAGTCTTTTCCAATGAGTCAACTCTTCGCATGAGGTGGCCAAAGTACTGGAG
>SJYT01077296.1:93123-112308 GCA_006410635.1 Cephalophus harveyi
TAATTACTTCTAGTATTATTTTAAAATAATAAATTTCACATCATTAATTATTTCTTAAATCACAAAATAAAAGTGTTGGTATCATTTCTAAAGATGTAAGGATAACTACAGGAATTATGTCTGTCTCTTTCTGTTTACATACTACTTAAAATTACATGTAAATTATAAAATTGATGTAATTTAATACAAAAACATTATATTTTTTAGTACATGCTTGATGCCAAACACTGTATGCTATGGAAATATTAAGCAATGATACATATATTGAATATATTTGATGTACTTGAAATTCCTTAGTATGAAATCAATAAACCAAAGTTTTCAGTTAATATGTGGGAATATTTTAATGTGGGTAATTTTATAGTATTTTATATTTTTATTATTTTACAAAGCATTATCAAATCTAAGCCTCCTGTCATAGGCTGCAATCTGGAGATCTAACCAGTCCATCCTAAAGGAGATCAGTCGTGGGTGTTCATTGGAAGGACTGATGTTGAAGCTGAAACTCCAATACTTTGGCCACCTGATGCAAAGAGGTGACTCATTTGAAAAGACCCTGATGCTGGGAAAGATCAAAGGCAGGAGGAGAAGGGGACGACAGAGGATGAGATGGCTGGATGGCATCACCAACTTGATGGACATGGGTTTGGGTGGACCGGGAGTTGGTGATGGACAGGGAGGCCTGGCGTGCTGCAGTTCATGGGGTTGCAAAGAGTCAGACACGACTGAGCGACTGAACTGAACTAAACTGAAAACACTTTTTAAATTATTTACTATATTAAACATTTTATGTACCTTTTAAAGTGTATGGAAAATTTTCCCCAATATGGTGAAGTTTATTTGGAATATCACAAGCTTGGTATCAAAGCTTAGTTGCAATAATATCACATTGTCTTTTTAATCAGTTTCCTTGAAAACCCAAAACATTTGGGAGACTTCAATTGAGGTTAACAAGTAAATAAAAAGACTACCTTAAAGAAAATCTAACTTTTCACTTTAAACTATAGTAGAGTGAAGTAAGAATGTTAAAGCTCACTAATTATCAGGGATGATCAGATCAAAACTGCAATGAGTAATCACCTCACACTTGTTAGAATGGCTCTTACCAAAAAGACAGGGAAAAAAAGTGTTGACAAGGATGTGGAGGAAAGAGAACACTTGTGCACTGTGGATGGGAATGTAAATTGGTGCAGCCACAATGGAAAACAAAATGAAGACTGTTGCTAAAAAAATTAAGAACAGAACTATTACATAACCAAGCAATTATACTTCAGATTATTATTTATTCAAATAGTACAAAAAAAAAGAAAAAAACTAACTCTAAAAGGTTATATACATCCACGTATTCGCTGCAGCACTAGTTACAGATTCAGTGTAGCTCAATTCAGTTCAGTTCAGTCACTCAATCATGTCCAACTCTTTGTGACCCCATGGACTACAGCAAGCCAAGCTTACCTGTCTATTAAGAACTCCTGGAGTTTACTCAGACTCATGTCCATTGAGTTGGTGTTGCCATCCAACCATCTCAACCTCTGTTGTCCCCTTCTCCCACTTTCAATCTTTCCTAAAATCAGGGTCTTTTCAAATGAGTCAGTTCTTTGCATCAGGCGGCCAAAGTGGAGTTTCAGCTTCATCAATCCTTCCAATGAATATTCAGGACTGATTTCCTTTAGGATGGACTGGTTGGATCTCCTTGCAGTCGAAGGGACTCTTGAGAGTCTTCTCCAACACTGCAGTTCAAAAGCATCAATTCTTTGGTATCAGCTTTCTTTATAGTCCAACTCTCACATCCATACATGACTACTGGAAAACCAAAGGTTCAACTAGATGGACCTTTGTTGGCAATGTAATGTCACTGCTTTTTAATATACTGTCTAGGTTGGTCATATATTATTTATTAATCATAAGTTTCTGCTTCTGCATAGGGTAGGTGGAGTATTTTTCACAGAGTTATGGATCCTCTTTTGGAGAATCAGTGTTATAAAGTGAATAACCATTAGAGATGATAAAGGAATGAGATCTCCAATTTATTTACTCTATTTATAGTGCTGCCCCCAGCCTCTGCTGCTGCTGCTAAGTCGCTTCAGTCGTGTCCGACTCTGTGCAACCCCAGAGACAGCAGCCCACCAGGCTCCCCCATCCCTGGGATTCTCCAGGCAAGAACACTGGAGTGGGTTGCCATTTCCTTCTCCAATGCATGAAAGTGAAAAGTGAAAGTGAAGTCACTCAGTCGTGTCCAACTCCCAGCAACCCCATGGACTGCAGCCCACCAGGCTCCTCCATCCATGCGATTTGCCAGGCAAGAGTAATGGAGTGGGCTGCCGTTGCCTTCTCTGGCCCCCAGCCTCTAGTCATCCTTTGAAATTTATCAAATATTCAGGCAATCTTACTGGGAAACAACACTTCAGTACATTTTTAAGCTGAGTCAGGCACCCATATCAGTGCTCCAGGAACATTCTCTGCCTGCCCCTGTCATAAAAATTAGCCCCACTGAACTAAAATTATTGAGTTACCTTTCTATGACTCTAGCCAAATAGTGAGCTTTTTGAAGCAAGCTATCACAGCACGTAGTCATCAAGCATGGACATTTGAGAGGTGACGTATTACCAGAACTCAATTTGTGTGTATTAAGATGAATAAATGAGTGCTAGCATTCATATTAACACATCTTATTATTTAATTTAAAAACTAAGAAAAGTTTTAATGACTTTATGTTTAAATCATTTCAATAATTGGTTCTCATCTTAAAATAGAATTATCACCCCATTAGCTGAATTGTTAGTGATTTTCTCAGTAATATCACTACATTTGAAAGTGTTCAGGAAATCTCTGAAATCTCCCAAGTATATCCTGATGTCCAGTAAGTAACATATAAGGAGTCATTTCAGCAGTACAGCTTAAGATATACTTGAAATTTCTGACAAGTCAGAAAAGTGTAAAGAATAAAATTTCAAGATAAGGTAAAGAGAATTGATCATTTATCCAAAAAAGATAAAGACTGAAAGAGGTATTGGCTAAAATTGTAATCTGAAAGAATGGAAATATTAATGATTCAAACCTAGAAGCTAAATACTGCTCTTCTGTTAATATGCATTGTATTAGTGTGAATCAGACAGTTATCCACATAAGAGGTGCACAAAACTGTGGCAAACTTTCAAGAAAGAATCCTGCTTTTTCAATATCATCTTTACAGAAGAGGGAATTTTGCAATAAGGAGTTTAAAATCTGAGCCCAGTCAGGTCCCAGTCTGTTTTTGCTGACTGTATAGAGCTTCTCCATCTTCAGCAGCAAAAAATATAATCAGTCTGATTTTGGTATTGACCATTTGGTGATGTCTATGTGTAGAGTCATCCCTTGTGTTGTTGGAAGAGGGTGTTTGCTATGACTAGTGCATTCTCCTCACAAAACTCTGTTAGCCTTTGTCCTGCTTCATCTTGTACTCCAAGGCCAAACTTGCGTGTTATTCCAGGGATCACTTGACTTTCTACTTTTGCATTTCAGGCTCCTCTAATGAAAAGGACATCTTTTTTGGTGTTAGTTCTAGAAGATTTTGTAAGTTTTCATAGAACCATTCGACCTCAATTTCTTTGGCATTAGTTTTTGGGGCATAGACTTGGATTACTGTGATAATGAATGGTTTTCCTTGGAAACAGACATCATTCTATTGTTTTTGAGATTGCACCCAAGTATTGCACTTTAGACTCTTTTTTTTACTATGAGGGTTATTGCATTTATTCTAAGGGATTCTTGCCCACAGTACTAGATATAATGGTCAACTGAATTAAATTTGTGCATTGCAGTCCATTTTAGTTCAATGATTCCTAAAATGTCTATGTTTACTCTTGCCATCTCAGGTTTGACCACTTCCAATTTACCTTGATTCACAGACTTAACATCTTAGGTCCCTATGCAATATTGTTCTTTACAGCTTCGAACTTTTGTTACACCACCAGTCACATCCACAACTCGGTTTTGGTCTCATTTGGCTCAACCTCTTCATTCTTTCTGGAGCTATATTTTGACTTGTCTCTGGTAGCACGGTGGGCACCTTCCAACCTGAGGAGCTCATCTTTCAGTGTCATATCTTTTTGCCTTTTCAATCTGTTCATGGGCTTCTCAAGGCAAGAGCACTGAAGTGGCTTGCCATTCCCTTCTCCAGTGCACTATGATTTCTCAGAACTCTATCATTACCTATCTGTCTTGGGTGGTCCTATATGGCATGGCTCATAGTTTCATTGAGTTAGACAAGGCTGTGATCCAAGTGATCAGTTTGCATAATATTCTGCAACTGTGGTTTACATTTTGTGTGCCCTCTGATGGATAAGAGGCTTCTGGAAGCTTCCTGATGGGAGGGACTGGCTGTGAGGGAATCTGGTTCTTGCTCTGATGGGGAGGGCCATGTTCAGTAAATCTTTAATCCAATTTTCTGTTGATTGTTGGGAAGAAGAACTAAGGAGCCTCTTGATGAAAGCTTGATGAAATAGGAGAGTAAAAAACTGCCTTAAAACTCAAAATTCTGAAAACAAAGATCATGGCATCCAGTCCCATCACTTTATGGCAAGTAGATATAGAAACATGGAAACAGTAACAGATTTTATTATCTTGGACTCTAAAATTCCTGCAGATGGTGACTGCAGCTGTGAAATTAAAAGGTGCTTGTTCGTTGGAAGAAAAGCTATGACAAAGCTTTAAAAAAAAAAAAAAAGCAGAGACATTACCGACAAAGGTACATCTAGTCAAAGCTATGGTTTTTCCAGCAGTCTGGTGTGGATGTGAGAGTTGGACCATAAAGAAAGCTGATCACCAAAGAATGGATGTTTCTGAACTGTGGTGTTGGAGAATACTCTTGGGAGTTCCTTGGACTGCAAAGACATCAACCCAGTCAACTATAAATGAAATCAGTCCTGAATATTCATTGGAAGAATTGATGCTGAAGCAGAAACTGCAATACTTTGGCTACCTGATGCAAGGAACTAACTCATTGGAAAACACCCTGGAGCTGGGAAAGATTGAATGCAGGAGGAGAAGGGGACGACAGAGGGTGAGATGGTTGGATGGCATCATTGACTCAACGGACGTGAGTTTGAGCAAGCTCCAGGAGTTGGTGATGGACAGGGAAGCCTTGCGTACTGTAGTCCATGGGGTCACAAAGAGTCAGACACTATGGAGCAACTGAACTGAATGAACTGAATAGAGGAAGGAATAACTTCTGTTATTGACATCACTTGCCTCCTAATATGATGTACTGAGAACATCATATCATTTTTGTGGTATTCTTGTCAAAAATGTCTAACATAAATCTAATCATGAGAAAAAATAAGAAAAACTCTGATTGAGGGGCATTTATAAAAGAACTATCTTATAGAATCTACGAATATCACTTAATGAGATACAAAGAAAGGCTGAGAAAATACCACCAAAAAAAAAAAGGAAAAAAGTCTAAAGGGGCATGATCACTGAATATAATGCATGATTAGGGATTTTTTTCTTGCTATAATGGAGATTACTGGTAAAATGGACAATATTTGAGGTTTATAAACAGTGATGGCGTCATGGACATGCAACCAATACAGTCACATGAACCCAACATTCAGCATTTTAGACTAAATGCTCTTCAGTAATCATTTTGAAATTTTTCANGATTTTTTTCTTGCTATAATGGAGATTACTGGTAAAATGGACAATATTTGAGGTTTATAAACAGTGATGGCGTCATGGACATGCAACCAATACAGTCACATGAACCCAACATTCAGCATTTTAGACTAAATGCTCTTCAGTAATCATTTTGAAATTTTTCATAATTTTATCTTTGCATTTGTGTTTGCAGGTGAAGCTGAAAAGAATGATAAACCATGTATGTCACTATGTTAAAAAATGTTATTCTTTTTTTAGAACTGTGGTTACAGGTAAAAGTTTAATATTTGGGGGAATGTGGTTGGAGAATATATAGAAATTCTTGCATAATTCTTGAAATATGACAAATTAAAAGAATAAAAAATATCCTCTTTTCCAGCTTACCTCTCAAAACTTCATTTTTATAGCCTAGGTTTAAAGAATTACAAATATAAATTTATGGAAAATTCCATTCTTCCTTTTGATTAACTTTACAGATCAAATTATCAGTATTTTAAATTTTAAGAATATAAATCAAGCATAAAAATAAGTGTAATCATTTTCTGAATCCCAGTAAAGGTATTATGTCATGTTTACTAGTCACCTTGAAAAGAAAGTATAACATTTTATTTTCTGGTTCAAATTTTGGTTAAAATGGCTTTTTATTAATATTGGTTTTTTAGATATTACTTTAAAATAATAAAAAATGAGGTTACTTTGTGTATGACTGAAACATTTAGACCTCTGTACACAATTTTGCTTTTAAGATGCTTTTCCTTTTTTTGACTCAACTGGTCAAGAGTTTTGGGATTATGAATTAATAAGATTTTCACAATGCCTAATTTTCAGACATATCAAAAAGTAAAATAAATGGTATGTATACTCTTGATATATGGACTTCCTGAGTGGCTCGATGAGAAAGAATCTGCCTTCAATGCAGGAGAATGTCTGCAATGCAGGAGACACAAGTTTGATTCCTGGGTCAGGAAGATCCCCTGGAGAAGGAAATGGCAAACCACTCCAATATTGTTGCTTGGTAAATTCCACAGAAGGAGAAGCCTGGAGGAGTCCATGGGGTTGCAAAGTCAGACATGATTTAGCGACTCGATAAATATTAAAAGAAAAAGTTTGAGAAGAGACATAATCTTCATAAATTTATTCAACAAAATTAGAATTTTTATTGACTTTTCTAAACATATCTTTGTTTTTATAAGATATAAAATACTGTGCTGCTGCTGCTGCTAAGTCGCTTCAGTCATGTCCGACTCAGTGCGACCCCACAGATGGCAGCTCATTGGGCTCCACCATCCCTGGGATTCTCCAGGCAAGAACACTGGAGTGGGTTGCCATTTCCTTCTCCAATGCATGAAAGTGAAAAGTGAAAGTGAAGTCGCTCAGTCGTGTCTGACTCAGCAACCCCATGGACTGCAGCCTACCAGGCTCCTCCGTCCATGGGAGTTTCCAGGCAAGAGTACTGGAGTGGGATGCCATTGCCTTCTGTAATAAGATACAAAATATAATATATAAATATAGAAATATTTATATAATAAATAAATAATATAAATATATATATATAATAAAATATAAAATACTGGTATAAGGTATAAAAAACTGGGGAAAAAAAAAAACCTAATGAACTAGGCAGAGCTAGTCATGAGGCATAAAATGCCAGTATCTGAATTCCATACACAAAATAATTGCTCTGACACACTAAGAGAAAAGAAGACAAAATTAATAAGTAAACTACATTACGTAGACTTAAAAATCAATATATGTAAATCTGATCAGCAGCTCTCTGCATTACTAATGACTCTTCTAAATTAATCTATAAGAATAATTTATAAAACTCAGAAAAAAGTAAATTTAATAGTATATTTCTGGAGAGGGGAATGGCAATCCACTCTGGTGTTCTTGAGATTTATCATTACTGATTATCTTGAAACTTATATAAATTGAATAATCTACATTTAAAAAGCAAATTCCAAGTTAAATACTGGTATGCATGGGACATTTGCACAAGGCTTAAAGAGGCAAAACCACGATTCAGTCAAAAATCAGTAAGAGCTGGAAAAATTGATGTGTAGCTTCTGGTAACCTATTCTCATAAGCAGGGAATGATCAAATTAATTTCTGTATAGTCTATTAATACACCCAGGCAAATCTTTACAAGCAAGAAAGAAAGGGAAAGATCTAATATCTCCATGGGCTACAAACACCCAGGTGCAGCCTTAGTAGTTTAAAATAACCTTCTCATTGGTTAACTGGGGCCCAGAAGAGAAGTAAGGGCCAAACTAATAAGCCTAGCACATTTGGAATCCATTGCAGGCAAACAGCAGGGACACTTTACCCAAAAAAGTAAGAATACAGAAGAGTATAATAGTCAGTTTAGTGCAATGTTCAAAAGAACTTTGCTGGATGTTAAATTTTGTAAAATTTCTTTCATAATCACATATTCATCTTAGAATCAGCAGTTAAGACTCCTTATTTTAAAGTTTTACCTTTTTACTTTCCTTCTCCCTTCTGTCCTTTGTCCTCTGTGTTAGCAAATATGATGCACTATAGGCTCACCATCTTCTGTATTTAAATGTTTTTTTCTTTTTTTTCAGATGCATTTCTATGAATATAGTCTATAAAATGTTTGTTATGGAAAACTAATTTATAATTTGAGTCTATGATTTATGATTTATAAAAGAGTCCCTTCATTTACTAATATATTGTCATTCTCTAATGAATTCATTCATTCAGTTATAATTTATACACATATAAACATGAGAATGCAAGTCAAAAGAATTTTTCATATTTTTATTTATATATTTGGCCATGCCAGGTGTTAGCTGCAGCATGTGGGACCTAGTTCCCTAACCAGGCATCAAACCCAGGCCCCCTGTATTGGGAGCCTGAAGTCTTAGCTACTGGACCAGTCCCTTCATTTACTAATATATTGTCATTCTCTAATGAATTCATTCATTCAGTTATAATTTATACACATATAAACATGAGAATGCAAGTCAAAAGAATTTTTCATATTTTTATTTATATATTTGGCCATGCCAGGTGTTAGCTGCAGCATGTGGGACCTAGTTCCCTAACCAGGCATCAAACCCAGGCCCCCTGTATTGGGAGCCTGAAGTCTTAGCTACTGGACCACCAGGGAAGCTCCCAATAATTTTTATAGCTTTAAGTACAGGCATTTCTGAAATTAATGGCAAAGTATATACATTATGTATGAGCTAATCCAGTCTCCTTCATCTCTTGGGATTCGACTCTCTATTATTTCCCAATCCTTCAAGCTATGATGATGACAGAGAAACTTGTTATAGAGAACTTTGTTTGGAAGGTAAAACCAGATGCAGTGTAAACTCAGAATTGGTTTACACAGCTGGCGTTTTCTTTTGTTTCTTATGGGCAACTCAAGACATAATCAAGATGTTACAAATAAAGAAAGATTATGAGAACCTCAAACCTAGAAATTTGAGGGTTTCATAGGATATAAAGGAGGGAAATTAAAGGATTAACTACTATATTTATTGAATTACACTGTCAGACGAAGTCCAAATCTTAAAGGGCTGGCACTATTCTATCATTATGGTTTAAGCAAAGAGAAAATTAATATGTGAAAGACTAATGACATATCCTCTTTTGCAATATCAAAATAAATTAGTTTAAAGCATATTTCTTTAGTATAATTCTTCAACAGTTTTTTCCATATGGCTCAAATCTTGGCTTCCAGTTAGGAAAATATTACCTCAAATTATCTTTATTATTAATTCTGCAAAAATATAATAAAGTACCATGAGATTTCATTGTATCAGACTTAGGCATTGAATATAAATTTTATCACTGAAATCCAAGTATAGAAGTCCTGTTGAATTACTTATACAATTACTTGCCTAACTCGCATACTATCGGAATGAAATAAAATCTATACAAATCTGACTAAAGTAATCAAATTCATAACATTCTACTTTGTTATTTTTAACCTTAGTTGTAATGTAAAACCCTATACAGTATTTTATGACAGTTGGTTCCATGGAATGATTTGTGGCATAACGCATACTGTTCTTAGCTAAAGGAAATACCAATGACATCATTCAGCTATTACACTAGATAAGCTCACCTATTAAAGAACAATACTAACAGTGTTTTATATTTTTACTAAATTGACATGACGAATAAGTTGCACAGAATATTTTACTCCACAAACACACTATAGTTAAAATATTTGAACTACCTTTGCCTCTTCAAACATGAATGTGTAATATTGAAAAGGTTTAATAATTTCAATGATTTATCAGCCACATTATTTACCCTGTTGTATTTTGATAAATAAGAAAAGAAAATGACTTAAACTTAAAATAATACAAATCAGAAATGACTTCTTAGAAATACAAGTGGATTATCTATCAACACATGTTAGAAATAATTTTAAATACAGAAAAAAATCACAGAAAAATACATTAATAAAATATTGCCTTCTCTATCTCCCTCAATATGTACCATCTTTAAAATGTATTAGTTATTCATAAAAGTAGCATATAGTCCTCATTAATATTAAAAAGTCATTTGACCTGTAAAATTTAATCACTCGTTCTTATTTTAGGTAGGGTCAAAAGTCAAGTAGAAACTAAAACAGCATACATTGAGGTTGTATTGTATAGCATTTTGGCCTCAGCTTAGATTTAAAGCTTGCCATATAATGTAGGAAAGCCCACATTAGCTATATGACTACCCACAACTTTTTTCTCTTTAGTTTTCTCATCTATACCATGAAGAACAAATAGAATCTGCTCTCATACAGTTGATTTAAAAATTAAACAATTGTTATGTATATAAATAGAAAGTGTGTAGGTCCTTCTCAATAAATGCTGTTTTCATTATGAATGTTTTACTGTTTTAATTAATGAATGAATAAACTGCTTAGATTTCCTTATTCCCTGTAATATCTTTGATTTCTTTTCAAATACATTTTGCTGAACTAAATAAAATACAATGTAACCATAAGTCACATCTGGCAAAGAGTATTTCTGATAGGTTTAGCATCATAGTGACAACCAGATGTTGAAATATACAGATCAAAATGCATTATTTTCCTGTTGTGACTGACCACAGAGTAACATTCATTTCTTAGAAAGGTTAGCATTTGGCGATCTGAAAAACATATTTTGCATTTAATGTAAAGAAGCCTTTCAACATAAGAATTTGGTAAAGATAGGATCAAATCTAAATTTCATTTTGCATCCCTAAATTTCCAAAAACAATCTATGTCTCATAGTCAGTACTAATATTTACTTGTAATTTCACATCAGATATTTTTCACAATTAGGAGGAATTTGAATCAACTACAATAAGTGATGTATACCAGAATATTACCTGGTGTTTCATTGGGCTTCATGGATAGTTCTCATGCCATAAGAATGCTTAAATCACTCTGAACAAAAGTTTTTATTGTCATCGTAAATCTCAAGCTAAAGAGCTCCTTTGGGTATTACTCCAGATATGTATCTGGACTAGGTAGGTCATAACTAATATAATTAAGATTAAGTGCTAGGAGTCTACAAATTGTACCTCTTACAGAACTATGCCTTTTTACACATAGTAATAAGAAATGTAAATAGTTACTATAATACTAAGTGCAGTTAAGACTGAGCTCCTGTCACACATGGAAAAATTTATCCAAGTGTATGAAATTTTATGCTTCCTTTCCAAATGGAATTGTTTATTCACTGTAAAATCATGTTGTTTTTTAATCTGCCAATTTTTAGTATTCCCCATAATAAGCAAGTAGCAGTGTTTCCAAAGACTCTTGACATCTACATCTTCCCTCCTCAAATAACCCCATCTCTTTTCAAAGATGTTAAGTAGTTATATGAAAACAATCCAAGCTCCAGTCTGGGAAAGCATTTAGCAAAGAACTGGTCAAACGGGGAGCATTTTAAGTATATGGGCTTCCCTGGTGGCTCAGAGGTTAAAGTGTCTGCCTCCAACGCAGGAGACCCGGCGGATTCGATCCCTGGATCAGGAAGATCCCCTGGAGAAGGAAATGGTAGCCCACTCCAGTATTCTTGCCTGGAGAATCCCATGGACGGAGAAGCCTGGTAGGCTACAGTCCATGGGGTCGCAAAGAGTCTGACAGGACTGAGCGACTTCACTTTCACTTTCACCACGTTTTTAGTTATATCTCAGTTGTCCGATTATGTATTAATCATCACTCTCTATGTTATTCTCATGAATACTTCAATTATTTTATATTCTTTGGCAATATTAGGACTACTAACACACTAGAGTTCAAAAAAAAGTTTTTATTTAAGATATTATCTAATGATTCTGATATTTTGATATTCTGATCAAAAATATCAAAGTCTGATATTTTTGACTTGAATTTTTAAAATAATAATAGATTTTTCCCTTTGACTAATATTAACCAGACTTTTTTTTTCTTTTTTTTGAAAAGGAAAAAAGGAAATATGATATCAGCTTAGACTAAACTACTTATATACACTATCAGGGTTTTTATATTGCATTTCGAGTGGTAATAAAAAATGGATCAATTGAAAGAATGTTCTACTTCGTAGCAGCAACACCTAGTTGAGACATCCTCTGTTAATAAGCATTAAAGCCAAGATAAACAAGTATCATATGATGTGATCCTAAATTTCTTCAGATATTTGTTTCAAATGTAACTAAATATTTCAGACTACGGATTTATTTTTTTTTATTTCTACAGATCAAAAATTAAGCTACAATTGGAAAAAAGCAAGGTACTATTCCCCATAGTAACTGAACAGGAAAGACTACAAGAGCATGCTCCCCACTGTAACAAGGATTTTTTTATTTTTCACAAGCTGCTTTCTTTCTTTAGAAGATTCCTCTTCAATCCTCAAGGAGACCTTCTCTGAACCTATCTAGGTTAGGATTTTTAGTGTATATATATATATATATACTAAAAATATATAGTATATTTTAGTATATATATAGTATATACTAAATATAGTATAGTATACTATATACTAAAAATATATAGTATATTTTAGTGTGTATATATATATACTCTTTATAATTATAATGATCTCAAAATAGTGTTGTTGTTTTTTTTCTGAGAAGTTATTTCACTTTCTATTACACATTAATTAGTGAAATTACTTGAGTGATATCTCTCTCTGCCAGTAGACTATAAACATCATGGCACTGAAACTTGCTAACTAATATAAGTACATAAACTATAACAGAGCCAGGCACAGAGTAGTTGTTATGGTATAAGTTGTCCCCTTTAAAAAATCATATATGATAGTATGTGGATATGGGGCCTCTAAAAAAACAATTAAGGTAAAGAACACGAGGATGAGGCTGTGATCTGATAGGATCGTATAACTATAGAAAGAGTACCTGGGAGCCCTCTTCCCTCTCCTTCCAACTAACTAATATAAGTACATAAACTATAACAGAGCCAGGCACAGAGTAGTTGTTATGGTATAAGTTGTCCCCTTTAAAAAATCATATATGATAGTATGTGGATATGGGGCCTCTAAAAAAACAATTAAGGTAAAGAACACGAGGATGAGGCTGTGATCTGATAGGATCGTATAACTATAGAAAGAGTACCTGGGAGCCCTCATCCCTCTCCTTCCATGAACACATATGGAGAAAGATCATGTGAGGACAATGAGAGAGCAGCCACCTACAAGCCAGGAAGAAGCACACACTAAAAACCAAATAGGCAGGCACTGTGAGATGGGATATCTAGCCTCCAACATTGTAAAAAATTAATATTGCCGCTGTGTAACCCACCCAGACTATGATATTTTGTTATGGCAGCTAGTAAAAATAAACTCTATAAACTCTATTACTATTTCCATTGTTTCCCCATTTATTTGCCATGAAGTGATGGGGCCAGATGCCATGATCTTAGTTTTCTGAATATTGTGTTTTAAGCCAACTTTTTCACTCTTCTCTTTCTGTTTCATCAAGAGACTCTTTAGTTCTTCTTCGCTTTCTGCCACAAGAGAGGTGTCATCTACATATCTGAGGTTATTGATATTTCTCCTGGCAATGGTGATTCCAGCTTGTGCTTCATCTAGTCCAGCGTTCTCATGATGTACTTTGCACATAAGTTAAATAAGCAGGGTGACAATATACAGCTTTGATGTATTTCTTTCCTGATTTGGAACCAGTCTGTTGTTCCTAGTCCAGTTCTAACTGTTGCTTCTTGACCTGAATACAGATTTCTGAGGAGGCAGGTAAGGTGGTCTGGTGTTCCTATCTCTTTAAGAATTTTCCACAGTTAGTTGTAAATCACATGGTCAAAGGCTTTGGTGTAATCAATAAAACAGACATAGATGTTTTTCTGGAACTCTCTTGCTTTTTTGATGCCCCAGCAGATGTTGGCAATTTGATGTATGGTTCCTCTGCTTTTTCTAAATCCAGCTTGAACATCTGGAAGTTCACGGTTCATGTATTGTTGAAGCCTGGCTTGGAGAATTCTCAGTATTACTTTGCTAGTGTGTGAGATGAGTGCAATTGTGCAGTAGTTAGAATATTTTTTGGCATTGCCTTTCTTAGGGACTGGAATGAAAACTGACCTTTTCCAGTCCTGTGGCCACTGCTGACTGTTCCAAATTTGCTGGCATACTGAGTGCAGCACTTTCATAGCATCATTTGTTAGGATTTGAAATAGCTCAACTGGAATTCCATCAACTCTGCTAGTTTTTTTCTAGTTAAGCTTCCTAAGGCCCACTTGACTTTGCATTCCAAGATGTCTGGCTCTAGGTGAGTGATCACACCATCATGGCTATCTGGGTCACGAAGATCTTTTTTGTTAGTTCTTCTGTGTATTCTTGCCACCTATTCTTAATATCTTCTGCTTCTGTTAGGTCCATACCATTTCTGTCCTTCATTGTGCCTATGTTTGTATGAAAAATTCCCTTGGTATCTCTAATTTTCTTGAAGAGATGTCTAGTCTTTCCCATTTTATTGTTCTCCTCTATTTCTTTGCATTGATCACTGAGAAAAGCTTTCTTATCTCTCCGTGCTATTCTTTGGAACTCTGAATTCAAAAGGGTATACCTTTCCTTTTCTCCTTTGCCTTTTGCTTCTCTTCTTTTCACAGTTATTTGTAAGGCTAATAGAGTAGGTAACTACAACTAATAGAGTAGGTAACTAAAAAGATGTGTTGAATGATTGAATAAATGAATGAATAAAAGATAGCAAAAACAAAAGCCTTCCCTGTAAATGTTTTTTTTCAGTCAAAGAACAGCATTAATGTAACTTTCTGGCATTTGCCAGCTTTTATTCACTCTGCTGTAGGGAAAAAAACATTGAGACTTATCTGACGAGTTCAGAAAAGGAACATGACATACCTGACTAGTTTCTTCTCTCTATTCCATCTGTGAGCAGCCAGATACACACTGGAAACACAGATTCTAGCGTATCATTCAATAAATTTTACAGCAGCAACAATCTACATGGGGAGCCCTATATGTATTCATCTGCTTAATTCTGGGCTGCAATGTGCATTGCACCTACACTGCCTTCTCCAATCACTTTATTCACATTTTGATCTCCACTTGCCCAAATATCTGCCTAGCTCTTACCTTGATTAAACTTCATAAGTGGAGGAAAAACATGTTATTTTGGGATACTATTAAATCTAGGTAGATGATATTACCATTGTTTCAAAATAGAATGGATCATAAAATATTCACATCATCAATAGAAATTGATATAGAATTTTAAAAAGGAATTTTGAATACATAAGTGTCTAGTGTTTTCAGTACTAATTTTTGTCATGCAGGTAGATAGCATATTTGTATTTAAATTATATTTGTATTTCAATAAACCAAGAAACAAACCCTCTCCAAATACAAAAATAAAACAAATTGGAATGTAATAAAGACAAGGGTTTGGCAAACTACAGCCCACATGACTAACCTGCCATGTTTCCTGTTTTTGTACATCTCACAAACTCAGATTTACTTTATATATTTTAGAGTAGTTAAAAGAAGAAGAAGATTTCATGTTGTGAAAATTAGATGAAACTCAAATTTCATCTACTTAATTTTATTAGAACACAGCTATGCTTATTTTTTAACATATTGACTACAGGTGCCATTGCACTATAACTGCAGAGCTCAGAAGTTAGGACAGCCACCATATGTCATGCAAAAGCTTAAATGTTTACTATCTGGCCCTTATAGAAAAAGTTTGCTGATATCTGCAACAGACTAACTGTCTGTATAACAATGGGCCAAAGTCTGACACACTGGCATTTCTTCCATGATTAGGTATTCACAGAAAAGTACTTTATCTATGGTACTGATTTGAATATATGTTATAGTCTATTAGCATGTTTTATATTTACAGATGAAAATGTAGAAAAATATTTTTTTATTTTTACTTATTCTTATCAAAAATGTCACCAAATCATTTGTTTCTTAAACACTTAAATTTCAATAATGACAAATTTAGCGTAATTAACTCTATAATAGATGCTTAATAAATCACCACTATAGTAAAGGGGAAAAATCCTCATCAGAGTATATCTCCTCTGTTTTTACAGCACAAACATTACTCTGTCATGCTTATACATATATGTGTATTTTTAATCAACTGTATGAAACACATTTGTTTTCCAGTATATGCTAAATATTATATTCTGTAAAAATGAGACATGAATGTGACACAATGGTTTAGTGATTTCTATCCCCATTCTTTAACAAAATGTATTCTTCAAAAATAAATTCTTCTGTAAATACATTTTATCTATAGTGATCAGTGTCTTCAACTACTTTTTAACTATATCAATCTATTTATGGGTTCACTGTTTTGTGGGGTTTTGTTTTGGCTGCAATGCCTGGCTTGCAGGTTCTTAGTTCCCTGGCCATTGAACCCAATGGGCCAATGGGATTGAACCCAAGCCTCTGTAAGTGAAGGCCCAGATTACCAACTACTAGACCACCAGGACATTCTCTTTATGGTTCCAGTGCACTTCAATGCCTTTAATTAGTCAATCTCGTTTCTTCCTTGGGACTCTTTTCACTTTGATGGTAAAAATTAACTTACTAAAAATGGAACTTTAAATAGCTGTCAACCTAAATATTTTTTTAAAAAATAAAAGCCTTATAAGCAAAAGTTCAGGTGGCTCACACAGTAAAGAATCTGCCTGCAATGCAGGAGACCTGGGTTCAATCCCTGGATTGGGAAGATCCCCTGGAGAAGGAAATGGCAACCCACTCCAATATTCTTGTCTAGGAAATCCTATTGACAAGAGGAGCTTGGTGGGGGCTACAGTCCATGTGGTCGCAAATGGTTGAACATGACTGAGCGACTAGCACACAACACACAATTCTATCTACACATTTTATAAAAATTTTTCACTGAAAAACACTTCTCTTCCACATGAATTATCATGAATTCCCTAGGGTCAGATTCTGCAGATGTTAAAAATGAAAATCATAAATTGAATAAATTTTAAAAATGCAAAAGCTGCTATAAAAATAATCATTTGAAACCTAATGAAAACCCAGCATCCACATGAGAATTACAACAGACCTTTCAGTATACTGCACAAACACGTGACATACTATTAAACAAATATAATTAAGGACAAGGGAGCTGAACTTTTTTTTTTTTTTTTTTTTGTAATTTTAGCTGCACATATGGAGCATTTTGTTTCACTTCTGGTTTACTTTCTTTTAATCAAAGACCCCCACTGTAATGCCTTCACACAGGGCTTAGTGTTGCAGTTACCACGGAAACCATAATTCTGAATGTCCTAACTTGTGTGATTAAAATTTAACACAAAGTAACATTGATAGTCTCCCTCATTTCCACTACCAGTGATATCCAATTCTAATTAGCAGCACAATAACTGGTTTGGAAGGAATAAAGAGCTCTGACTACTATAGTCTCACATTGCCAGTTATTCACAAGGAATCTCATAGACAATATATAGTGATGGTCTTCTTTTACTAAATGCCAGGTTTTAACAGGAATCATTTCTAGCTGTCTTACTAGTCTCCTCTACAAAATACATATATATATATATATATAAAATATTTCTTCTTATACTGTAAGTCTTTAGTTCTTATATTTCATTTGACTTTCACTGCAGCAAAAGCTTTTTTTTAATAATTATACCTGTCTCTTATACACATCTAGATGTGTATAAGAGACAGCTCTGCTGTAGGGAAAAAAACATTGAGACTTATCTGACGAGTTCAGAAAAGGAACATGACATACCTGACTAGTTTCTTCTCTCTATTCCATCTGTGAGCAGCCAGATACACACTGGAAACACAGATTCTAGCGTATCATTCAATAAATTTTACAGCAGCAACAATCTACATGGGGAGCCCTATATGTATTCATCTGCTTAATTCTGGGCTGCAATGTGCATTGCACCTACACTGCCTTCTCCAATCACTTTATTCACATTTTGATCTCCACTTGCCCAAATATCTGCCTAGCTCTTACCTTGATTAAACTTCATAAGTGGAGGAAAAACATGTTATTTTGGGATACTATTAAATCTAGGTAGATGATATTACCATTGTTTCAAAATAGAATGGATCATAAAATATTCACATCATCAATAGAAATTGATATAGAATTTTAAAAAGGAATTTTGAATACATAAGTGTCTAGTGTTTTCAGTACTAATTTTTGTCATGCAGGTAGATAGCATATTTGTATTTAAATTATATTTGTATTTCAATAAACCAAGAAACAAACCCTCTCCAAATACAAAAATAACAAAAATTGGAATGTAATAAAGACAAGGGTTTGGCAAACTACAGCCCACATGACTAACCTGCCATGTTTCCTGTTTTTGTACATCTCACAAACTCAGATTTACTTTATATATTTTAGAGTAGTTAAAAGAAGAAGAAGATTTCATGTTGTGAAAATTAGATGAAACTCAAATTTCATCTACTTAATTTTATTAGAACACAGCTATGCTTATTTTTTAACATATTGACTACAGGTGCCATTGCACTATAACTGCAGAGCTCAGAAGTTAGGACAGCCACCATATGTCATGCAAAAGCTTAAATGTTTACTATCTGGCCCTTATAGAAAAAGTTTGCTGATATCTGCAACAGACTAACTGTCTGTATAACAATGGGCCAAAGTCTGACACATTGGCATTTCTTCCATAATTAGGTATTCACAGAAAAGTACTTTATCTATGGTACTGATTTGAATATATGTTATAGTCTATTAGCATGTTTTATATTTACAGATGAAAATGTAGAAAAATATTTTTTTATTTTTACTTATTCTTATCAAAAATGTCACCAAATCATTTGTTTCTTAAACACTTAAATTTCAATAATGACAAATTTAGCGTAATTAACTCTATAATAGATGCTTAATAAATCACCACTATAGTAAAGGGGAAAAATCCTCATCAGAGTATATCTCCTCTGTTTTTACAGCACAAACATTACTCTGTCATGCTTATACATATATGTGTATTTTTAATCAATTGTATGAAACACATTTGTTTTCCAGTATATGCTAAATATTATATTCTGTAAAAATGAGACATGAATGTGACACAATGGTTTAGTG
>SJYT01077299.1:0-29489 GCA_006410635.1 Cephalophus harveyi
ACTGCAGTGTTGGAGAAGACTCTTGAGAGTCCCTTGGACTGCAAGGAGATCCAACCAGTCCATTCTGAAGGAGATCAACCCTGGGATTTCTTTGGAAGGAATGATGCTAAAGCTGAAACTCCAGTACTTTGGGCACCTCATGTGAAGAGTTGACTCATTGGAAAAGACTCTGATGCTGGGAAGGATTGGGGGCAGGAGGAGAAGGGGACGACCAAGGATGAGATGGCTGGATGGCATCACTGACTCGATGGATGTGAGTCTGAGTGAACTCCAGGAGATGGGGATGGACAGGGAGGCCTGGCGTGTGTGATTCATGGGGTCGCAAAGAGTCGGACACAACTGAGCGACTGAACTGAACTGAACTGAATCCCTCCCATCAAGAAGCTTCCATAAGCCTTTTATCCTTATCCATCAGAGGGCAGACAGAATGAAAAACACGATCACAGAAAACTAACCAAACTGATCACATGGATCACAGCCTTGTCTAGTCAATGAAACTATGAGCCATCCATGAACAGTATGAAAAGGCAAAGAGATATGACTCTGAAAGATGAACTCTCTACCAACGTAGTTGCCCAATATGCTACTATAGAAGAGTGGAGAAATAACTCCAGAAGAAATGATGAGGCTGAGCCAAAGCAGAAACAAAGCCCAGTTGTGGATGTGTCTGGTGGTGAAAGTAAACTCCGATACTGTAAAGAACAATATTGCATAGGAACCTGGAATGTTAGATCCACGAATCAAGGTAAATTGGATGGGGTCAAAGAGGAGTTGGCAAGAGTGAACACTGACATTTTAGGAATCAGTGAACTAACATGGATGGATATGGGCAAATTTAATTTAGATAACCAATATATCTACTTACTGTTGGCAAGAATCCCTTAGAAGAAATGGAGTAGCCCTCATAGTTGACTAAGACCTGGTTCAGTCAAATAAATAAATAAAACACTGACATATTGTTAAGCAAACAAACAAAAAGCTCCAAAGAGGTAAGGAGGAGCCGATAGGTATGTGTTAGTTACTCAGTCATGTCCGACCCTTTGTGACACCAGGGACTGTAGCCTCCTGTTAGGCTTCTCTGGCCATGGAATTCTACAGGCAAGAATACTGGAGTAGGTAGCCATTCCCTTCTCCAGGGGGTCTTCCCGACCCAGGAATAAAACCCACATTTCCTGTGTTACAGGCAGATTCTTTACCATCTGAGCCACCAGGGAACTTGTAGGTATAGAGTAAGGTAAGGTAAGGTAAGGTAAAGTTGCTCAGTCGTGTCCGACTCTTTGCGACCCCGTGGACTGTAACCTACTAGGATTCTCCGTCCGTGGGATTCTCCAGGCAAGAATACTGGAGTGGATTGCCATTTCCTTCTCCAGGGGATCTTCCCGATCAAGGGATCAAACCTGGGTCTCCCGCACTGGAGGCAGATGCTTTAACCTCTGAGCCACCATGGATCAAATAGTTTAGAAATGCCACTGTTGTTCAGTAGCTCAATCATGTCCAACTCTTTGTGACCCCATGGACTGCAGCACGCCAGGCTTCCCCGTCTTTCACTATCTCCTGGAGTTTGCTCAAACTCAATATCTTTAATTTTCTTGACGAGATCTCTAGTCTTTCCCATTCTGTTCTTTTCCTCTATTTCTTTGCATTGATCGCTGAAGAAGGCTTTCTTATCTCTTCTTGCTATTCTTTGGAACTCTGCATTCAGATGCTTATATCTTTCCTTTTCTCCTTTGCTTTTTGCCTCTCTTCTTTTCACAGCTATTTGTAAGGCCTTCCCAGACAGCCATTTTGCTTTTTTGCATTTCTTTTCCATGGGGATGGTCTTGATCCCGATCTCCTGTACAATGTCATGAACCTCATTCCATTGTTCATCAGGCACTCTATCTATCAGATCTAAGCCCTTAAATCTATTCCTCACTTCCACTGTATAATCATAAGGGATTTGATTTAGGTCATACCTGAAAGATCTAGTGGTTTTCCCTACTTTCTTCAATTTCAGTCTGAATTTGGTAATAAGGAGTTCATGATCTGAGCCACAGTCAGCTCCTGGCCTTGTTTTTGTTGACTGCAGAGAGCTTCTCCATCTTTGGCTGCAAAGAATATAATCAGTCTGATTTCAGTGTTGACCATCTGGTGATGTCCATGTGTAGAGTCTTCTCTTGTGTTGTTGGAAGAGGATATTTGCTATGACCAGTGCATTTTCTTGGCAAAACTCTATTAGTCTGTGCCCTGCTTCATTCTGCATTCCAAGGCCAAATATGGCTGTTATTCCAGGTGTTTCTTGGTGGCCAAAATATTGAAGTTTCAGCTTCAGCATCAGTCCTTCTAATGACTATTCAGGATTGATTTCCTTTTGGATGGATGGTTGGGTCTCCTTGCAGTCCAAGGGATTCTCAGGAGTCTTCTCCAACACCACAGTTCAAAAGCATCAGTTCTTTTGCAGTCAGCCTTTTTATAGTCCAACTCTCACATCCATACATGACTACTGGAAAAACCATAGCTTTGACTACATGGACCTTTGTCAGCAAAGTAATGTCTCTGCTTTTTAATATGCTAAGTTGGTCATAGCTTTGTTATTACAGGCATACACAATGGCCTACCTGAGAGAGCCCTGTCTGGCCCCCTCCACCTGACCCTTGGTCTAGGTGCCTTTGTTTGGCTCACAGGGAGATAGCCTGGCCCTGCTAACCTGTGAAGGGCTGTAAGGAAGTGAAACTAGCATATCTCCCTGCCTGAGACTTGTCATTCTAGGAGATATTTGCAAGAACGACATGGTCTTTTCCTTTGTTTCCTCACCTCCCCGCCCTGCTCCCCTATCTCTGATCTATAAAGAACCTGGCATCTAGGCCCTTAAAATGGTCATTTTAGGTGCTAGATTGCCACTTTCTTAGTCAACTGGCTTTCCAGTTGACTCATACCTCATCTCGGATTTATTGGCCTGTCATGGGGCAAGCAGAGACAGCTTAGACTGGGTCACAATACTGTTAGAATGAGCACCATATAGATGAAGAAACTGACGGCAAGAAAAGTGAAGTAACTTGCCAAAGTCACATAACCAGTAAGAGGCTGAGTTAGGGGACTTCTCTGGTGGTCCAGTGGCTGAGACTCTGCCCTTTCCCAATGCAGGGGGTGCGAGTTCAATCCTTGGTTAAGGAACTAGAAATCAAATGCCGAAACTAAGATTTCATGCAGCCAGAAAAATATATAAATAATTTTTCAAAAAATAAATAAATAAAAGTTGTATGAAAAGGGGGGTTGAACTAGGATTCAAACTCAGGAAGTCAGATTGCAGAGCCCCAACTTTTAACTTAAACCAAGTAGTTATAACCAACCAGCCAAATGATTCTCAACCAAGGATACTTTTGTCCCAAAGAAGACAATTTGCCATGACTCTCGGAGACATTATTGGTTGTCACACCCAGGCATGCTAGTGGCCTTGAGTGGGGTAAAGGCCAGGCAGGCTGCTAAACATACAATCCACAGTCAGCCCTGAGCTTTGAAGGAAAAAGTTATCCAGTCCCAAGTGTCCGTAGTTCTGAGGTTCAGATATCTTGACCTAGGCTATACTATATTGCATTGGAGAGAATACAATTGACTCTTGAAGTTTTAACCCTGAGTGTATTCATAAAAGAGAACTTAACTCTGTCAGTCTGCATGCCGGTTTAAAATATTAAAGTGTTAGTCACTCAGTCGACTTCGACTCTTTGTGACTCCATGGACTATAGCCCTCCAGGCTTCTCTATCCACGGAACTCTCCAGGCAAGAATACTGGAGTGGGTACCCAGTTCCTTCTCCAGGGGATCTTTCTGACCCAGGGATTGAACCTGGATCTCCCTCATTGCAGGCGGATCTTATATCATCTGAGGCACCAGGGAAGTGATGTTTATATGGAGTCATGTTTAAATATCAACATAAGTGATTTAATCAAACCTAACGCTGGCTACAACATCTGGAATCTGTTTTCAGGTTTAATGTCTATAAATTCAATGCTTCACTTAGCGTACTCACACCATGCAAATTCATATACTATTAATATACTTATGAAAGGCAAATTTAAAATGTATAATAAGATTAGATTCTTTTACCTACTGGGGTGTTTGTATTATCCAAGAATTAAGAAGGTTTGAAGAAGTGAAAATCATTTTGTTAATGTTACTTAGTTTACATTATGCTCAAATAGTTTGGATGCCGAGAAATTTCATTCAGTCTGAGATCACTTGGAAAACTGCCTTTTACTTATTTTTTCTTATCTTGAGTCAGAATGTTCATATTCCTCAAAGAAAGGGTTCTACTTTCTCAACAATGCTAGAAACACAGAATCTACCCCTTCCTTCTTTTTTTAAAAGTTTTGGACATCATTGGCTTCATTTCAAGGAATTTTCATAACGAGCAAAAATGTTTAATCTGATCACATTTTACACTTTTTTTTTTTTTCTTACTGGTATGAATGAAGGCACATCAAGTTTATCATTAATTTGTCTTCACATTACATTTTAGGATGAGTTGTTTTGGGGAAAATTTTCTCAAGTAAACTAACACCATTTGTAACAATTAGATTCTTATTAAACTGAAATGTTTTTTGAATTTTGTCTGGTTTTTTCTTTTTCCTCTTCAGTGAATATCCCTTTTGAGAGCCACCCCTCTGACTTCCCATTTTAGATATGTGATGATTTTTACACAGGTAATAATAACCAGAAAGGGGAAAAGATGGAATAGCATAACTAGTATATTTATAATTTGGAAGGCAGATTATAATGATGTTAATATTAATCATAGCATTTACATAGCAAAAGAAAGTGAAGGAAAGGTGAATGTGGAAAGCATATTGGTAGAGGCATCATCCAGGTTGGATTTTTCCTTCTGAGCAGAGCCATCCTGTGGGTGCTGAGGAATTTCACTTGTGCTGTGTAAAGCTCAGAGTGTTGATATGATATTGTAATCGATGACAGGTAGGTGATATAGTGTGGTCTAAAGAAAGGTCAACAGGGACTTCCTTGGTGGTCCAGTGATTAAGAATCAGGGGATGCTCTTTTGATCCTTGGTGGGAGAACTAAGATCCCATATGCCAACGGGCAACTAAGTCCATGAGTCACAACTAGAGAAGCCCAACGCAGCCAAATAAATGATTAAGAAATGTTAACACTAAAAGCCATTGTTTCTTTGGGGGCCATAAAGTGAAGTTATGAGATCTGTGTACATCATTTTAATCCTCTGTTTAGTCTAGCTATTGTAATCTGCTTAGTAGAAATTTAAGAATATAATCTCTTCAAATAAATATTTTTCTTTCTCTTTATGGAAGCGTTCATTAGTTCATCATTGAGGATTCTGTATACTGCCAAATTGATAAAGTAGTATTAGTTAGTCTTAAAGATCATATCTAATGAACTAATGAACCGTGAACTCCCTGATGTTCAAGCTGGCTTTAGAAAAGGCAGGGGAACCAGAGATCAAATTGCCAACATCCAAGATGGCTGGATGGCATCACTGACTCGATGGACGTGAGTCTGAGTGATCTCCGAGAGATGGTGATGAACAGGGAGGCCTGGCGTGCTGCGATTCGTGGGGTCGCAAAGAGTCGGACACGACTGAGCGACTGAACTGAACTGAACTGAACTGAAAGATCATATAAACTTACTTTAAGGCTGCAAACAAATCCCTAATTCAGACCTCATATACAGCCTCAGAATATTTTTGGTTTATAAAACCTCTCACTTCATCTCTACACATCAGTCCTATTTCTTTCCCTGTAGTAACAAAGAAATGCTCCTGATCACTGTAGTTTGCCTCTCTATCATCTTTCCCAGGTGGCTCAGTGGTTAAAGCGTCTGCCTCCAATGTGGGAGACCTGGGTTCGATCCCTGGGTTGGGAAGATCCTCTGGAGAAGGAAATGGCAACCCACTCCAGTATTCTTGCCTGGAGAATCCCATGGATGGAGGAGCCTGGTAGGCTGCAGTCCACGGGGTCGCAAAGAGTCGGACACGACTGAGCAACTTCACCTCCTCCTCAGTGGTAAAGAACCCTCCTGCCAATGCAGGGGATGTGGGTTAGATCCCTGGCTCTGGAAGATCCCCTGGAGGAGGAAATGGCAACCCACTGTAATATTCTTGTCTGGAGAATCCCATGGACAGAGGAGACTGGCAAGCTACAGTCCACAGGGTCAAAAAGAGTCGAACGTGAGTGAAGTGACTTAGCATGACTTAGCACACATGCCATCTTTCCTTGTTCCTCCCATTATTCTTTCCCTGTTAATTCTACTCTTCCTGCCTACAGGGCCTGTCTCTTTTGATTTCAAAAATACTTGATTTCTTCCATTGAAAAAATATTCAGTGAACTGTTTATCCACCCCATCCCTGTTTACCATCCTGTCTTTCATATCTGTTACGTTAAACAGATTGCCTCTGTTTTCTGGCTACCCATTTCCTTGGGAGTATGAAAATGTTTTACGCTTTTACTGTACCACTCAGTATTGATACAAAGGGCTGTGACAGTTCTTAATATAAGGAGCTAAGTGAGCCCACAGGAAGGGCAAATCATTCAGTCCTGAAGATGGGGGTGAAAGGTGAGCCATAAATGGTGAGCAGGGGTTAGCTGGATGATGAATAATCCAGATATAGGAAACCATGTGTGCAGGAACCAGGAAGGGAGAGATCATGCACATTCCAGGAACAAGAAGTTCTGCCTTGGAGCACAGAGTGTGGGGTAAAGAGAAGATAGAGCAAAGGCTCAGTCTCTCAAAGTCTTAGCAACAGTGAAGGCTTTACTAGGAGACTGCCATCATCAGATTTAGAAATGTTGCAGGCTGGAAAAAGGAAGGACAAGAAGAGATGGAGGGAGACTAGGTAGGAGGCTTTTCAGTAATCCAGGCCAGAAACGATGGTGGTCCGAAAGAGGGTGCCAGCAAAGGAGATACTTAGGAGCTAGAATAATGGAAGAGATATGCATTCATTTAATAAGTATACATGAAATACTTGGTATATTTTATGGGCTATTTTCGGCATTGGGGGGAGTAGAGCAGTGAACAAATCACTTCCCTTGGGAAGCTTATGGTCTAGAGGCAATGTTGACAATAAAGGGCAGAAATAGGATTTCCCATGTGGTCCAGTGGCCAAGACTCCACACTCCCAGATGCAGGGGGCCTGGGTTTGATGCTTGGTCAGGGAACTAGATACCACAATGAAGACTGAAGATCCCACATGATACACCTAAAACCTGGCACAGTCAAATAAGTAATTTTTAAAAAGGACATAAATAAGCAAAATATGTAGCATGGGCATAATGATAAGTGTCAAGGAGAAAATCAGAGAAAAGAAGGAGAAATGGAAATATGTGTAGGCAGGGTTGCAGGCTTAGGTATGGCATGAGAAATTCTGAAAAGACTGAAAGGAAACAGGGAGCTAGCTGTGTGAGTATCTGGAAGAAGAGATTCTGGAGAGAAAAGAGTCATGTTCAAAGGGCTTGAAATGGGAACATGTCTTATGGGTTGAGAACCATCAACGGACCAGTGTGGCTGGAATGAATTGCAAGAGGGTGAGGGCAGTGTGATGGTTAGTTCTCTAGGTCAACATGGTTAGACTGCAGTTCCATTATTCAATAAAACACTAATCTAGGTGTTGCTGTGAAGGTATTTTGTAGACGTGTTCAACATCTACAATCAGTAGTCTTTAAACAAAAGGAAACTGTT
This sequence comes from Cephalophus harveyi, assembly GCA_006410635.1. NCBI lineage: Eukaryota > Metazoa > Chordata > Mammalia > Artiodactyla > Bovidae > Cephalophus > Cephalophus harveyi. Next base: position 7,680 of record SJYT01077299.1, read on the forward strand.
CTTGATTATGTGGATGGACTTCACTACATATGTTACAAGACTTTGAAAGCAAAACTAGCTTTCTCTGTGCTGTAGACTGTACATGTTCCTCTGAGGTTCACAAGCTGCAATCTAATCTCCAGTGTGATGGTATTTGGAAGTGGGATGTTTATCTCAGGGTCCAGCAATAAGGCCAGGGACAAATCATGGGATTGGAACTATTCAAAATGTAACCAATATTCAATTCACAAATCACTTAAGTGTTGCACACAATAGTGAAACAGGAAACTGAGTTCTGCTCACAGAGCTGAGAAATGAACTCCACAAACTTGCATACTCTCACATAAGCAAAGTTTTATTTTAGAAGACAGAGGTACAAAGCGCTCAGCATAGATACTGAAAGGGGGCAAAGAGCCCCCAAAGGCAGGAATAACAGCAGCTTATATCGTGGTTAGAATTGATCTGTTTGTTTTTGGTTGGCTTGGGGCCTGAGGCATGTTGGCATTTCTGACCAGTTTGTTGCAATGTCCAGTTTGTCATTTTTATGGTTTCCTTTTGGTTCCCAGTTTCTCAGTTTCCCCCACATTGCGATGCCATCCCTTGACCCTTTCTCAAGACCCCAGATCATTATTTAGGGATCAGACGAATGTTTAAGAGTTAATAGTCCACCTGGAGTTCTTCTCCTTGATAAACTGGACAGTTAATGATTGTCTTATCCTGGGTCTGAACGTTTTTTCACCTCCAGACTAGGGAGGCATTCCTCTGAATGCCTAGAAACTATATATAGCCCAAATATAGCTTTGGGCTAATGGAGCAAAACGCTATGTGAGAGAACAAGTCGAAGTTAAAGTTGAAATTAGGAAAAGAACTGAGGCCCTCAACCCTACACTGACTACCTAACAATTTCTGCCTCAATAGGTTAGTCAAAGTAGGGAAAATAGGAAAGGGGGTTAAGAGTTACTCCCAGAAGAAATCTGGGGAGGAGTCATCCAGCACGAGCGGTGGTCTCTGGTCCCGTGACAGGTTGTGAACAGGCAGCTCCTCTCGCCTCCGATGGAGCCTCCAGCGGCTGTTCGGTCTAGAACAGTTCTTAGCAGGGGGAGTTGGGTTCCCTGGTAAAGAGCCTTCAGTTGCTTGTCTCAGTGGGCTTATTTTTTGGCCACGAAGCATGTAGGATCTCAGTTCCCTAAGCAGGGATTGAACCCATGTTCCCTGCATTGGGAGAGGAGAGTCTTAAACACTGGACCACTAGGGAAATCCCTCAGTGGGCTATTTAAAGGAGTCTGCCAGTGGGGTGTCATGGTTACACCCCATGAGGTTTTGTGTCTATCAGTTACTCTTTCTGTTTCAGTGAAGCCTTTCCATAGACACTGCTCAATGGTTTGCTTATTTAAAGTAACACTTAGGACTTCCCTGGTGGTTCAGTGGCTAAGGCTCTACATTCCAGGGCATGGGGCCTGGGCTCGATTCCTGGTTAGGGAACTAGATCCCACATACTGCAACTAAAAAAATTCTGCACCCCACAACTAAGACATGGTGCAGCCAAATAAATAAATAGATAATTAAGAAAAATAAAGCAACACTCAATTTATCCCTCTAAGACATTTGCAGATCTATACCGGACATTTCAAAACAATTAACATTGAAGTTGACACTGGCCATTGTGACTCCATTTTGAACTACCTAACAAAGCTTAAATCCTACGAGTTTCACACAAGATGAATAGGAATCATAGCACAAAAGAATTCACACCACATCTTGGGGCGTTGGGGAGGTGATTAAGTCAGGAAGGTAAAGGCCTCATGAAGGGGATTTGTGTCTCACAAAAGAGACCTCAGAGAGCTCCCCTTCCCCTTCTATCCTGTGAGGACACAGGGAAGGCAGGCAGGCTGGCTGGCTGAGAACCAGGAAGCAAGCAGGCTCTCACCAGACACCTAATCTGCTGGTGTCTTGATCTTGGACTTCCAGGTTCCAGAACGGTGAAGAATGCGCATGCATACTTAGCTGCTTCAGTCGTGTCCAACTCTTTGCGACCCCATAGACTGTAGCCCACCAGGCTCCTCTGTCCATGGGATTCTCCAGGCAAGAATACTGGAGTGGGTTGTTATTTCCTCCTCCAGGGGATCTTCCTGACCCAAGGATTGAGTCCACATCTTCGGCAGGTGGATTTTTTTTTTTTTATATATATACTATTGGAAGACAATAATTTCCTGTTATTTATAAGCCACCCAGTCTGTGGTGGGCTTCCCTGATAGCTCAGTTGGTAAAGAATCTGCCTGCAATTCAGGAGACCCCAGTTTGATTCCTGGGTCAGGAAGATCCACTGGAGAAGAAATAGGCTACCCACTCCAGTATTCCTGGCCTTTCCTGGTGGCTCAGCTGAAAAAGAATCTGCCTGCAGTGTGGGAGACCTGGGTTCAATCCCTGGATTGAGAAGATCCCCTGGAGAAGGGAAAGGCTACCCACTCCAGTCTTCTGGCCTGGAGAATTCCATGGTTATCCATGGGGTCACTAAGAGTTGGACATGACTGAGCGACTCTCACTCTCAGTGTGTGGCAGTCTGTTATAGCAGATTGAACTAACACATCCTGAGTAAGAACAAATGCTGCCTCAAGACTGTAACATCAACATCTGCCCAAGAGAACTTCCCTGGTGGTCCAGCGGTTAAGAATCCACCTGCCAGTGCAGATGCCATGGGTTTGATCCCTGGTCTGGGAGGATCTCACATGACGCAGAACAAGTAAGCCTGTGGACCACAACTACTTAAAGCCTGCATGCCCTTTAAAGCCCATACTCCAGGACAAGAGAAGCCACCGTGACGAGAAGCCCAAACATCACAACTCGAGAGGAGTCCCTGCTCGCCACAACTAGAGAAAGCCCCTGGGCAGAAACAAAGACTTAGTGCAGCCACAAATAAAATAGATTAATAAAAATTGATCAAAACAAAACAAAAAACTTCTCAAGAGTTTCCAGCCTGCCAGCTTCCCCTACAAATTTCAGATTTTATAGCTACCATGGTCATGTGAGCCAATTCCTGAATTCCTTGAAATCCATTCTCTCCCTTCCCACCCTCTCTCTGCCAGTTTGTGTGTGTATATGCTGCTAAGTCACTTCAGTCGTGTCCGACTCCGTGCGACCCCATAGACGGCAGCCCACCAGGCTTCCCCGTCCCTGGGGTTCTTCAGGCAAGAACACTGGAGTGGGTTGCCATTGGTTATGCTTCTCTGGAGAACCCTGACGAATCAGGCAGTAAGGGGGCAGGTAAGAAGACTGGACCACAGATGGCCTTGTTGGTCATAGAAAGGGCTTTAGCTTTACGTTTCAGATGAGAAGCTAATGAAAGACTTACAGCTGACGCATGACAGGATCTCATATTTTAAAGAATCAATCTGGCTACTGTGTTTGGACTAGCAGAAAGGGGAAAAAGAGGTGACGGTGACTTGGGTTAGGGGACAGCAGTGGCGGGGGGTGGTGCTTCCCCGGTGACTCAGTGGTAAAGAGTCTGCCTGCAATGCAGGAGACATGAGTTTGATTCCCTGGGTCAGAAAGGTCTCCTGGAAGAGGAAATGGCAACCCATGTCAGTATTCTTGCCGGGAAATCCCATAAGATATCAAAGAGTCAGACATGACTGAGCACATATGCAAATTAGCAGTGGGGATGCTAACAGGTGACAGAATTCTGGATGCATTTTCAAGGTAAAGCAAATAATAGTTCTTTTTTAATGGATGTCAAGGATGATGCAAATCTTTTTGGCCTGAGTAACTGGACTAATGAGTAATGGGGTTTGGAGCAGGTTTGGGATCATGTGAAAAGCTCGCTGTCGGTAATGCTACCTTGAAACACTTATTAGCCATACAGGCAGAGATGTCAAGAAGATATTTGGATGTCTGTTTGGTGTTCAGAGGGAAGATTCAGGCTGGGAATATATATGTGGGAATGGTGATTGATACTGAATGTGAGTGCTGGGATGGGGATTTTAGAGAGATAAAGGTGAGGGAAAGGAAGGAGGCAGATACAGCACCAGGTTTGGGGCTTGGACACTTGTTAAAAGTGTCATTCTTTGTTAGGGAACACAGTGTCGAGAGGAGGCTAGGTTTTGCATGTGTTGAATTTTAAAGATCTGTTTAACTTGAACTGGAGATAATCTAGGAAACTATGCTATCTAAGTTGATCCTTTTATAGATGAAGAAACCAAGGTTCCAGAATTAGCTAGATTGAATTAGAATGACCAAGTGCTCTTTCTGCAATACTAGGGTGCCTGTAATTATAGGGACACTTATAAAAGGTACATCTCTCCAATTCTGAAGTTGACCTAGTCATCTCTAGAAAAAGAAAAGAAAAACAAAGAAAGAAAAGGAAAAATAAATCGGTCAGATTGGCTCTCAGATCACGTAGAAATTCCTATCTATTTGGGAGAAGGATTTGATTCCAATGTAGATTCAGACTGGGCTTTCCAGGCAGCGCCAGTGGTAAAGAATCTGCCTGCCAATGCAGAACACAGAAGAGATGTGGATTTGATCCCTGGGTTGGGAAGATCCCCTGGAGGAGGGCATGGCAACCCACTCCAGTATTCTTGCCTAGAAAATTCCACAGACAGAGGAACCTGGAAGGCTACAGTTCATGGGGTTGCACAATGTCAGACATGACTCAGCATGCATGCACATGCAAATCTATCACCCAGTCTGGCAGAGGAAGCTCTTAATTGCTCCCTTTCCCTGAGTAAGAAACTTATTAGCCATTTACTCATCAGCCAAATTGATGTTGATGAGGTCCTGAAGGTCAATCTCAACCCTTTTCTTTGGCCTGATTCCCTACTATTTCTAATCTCCATTTTCATTAAGAAGTGTAGATTTCTGGCAAGTGAGAATGGTAGTATGGGGTGGGGGAAAGGCTTTGGGGGGAAGTGAAAAAGAGAAGTAAGCACGGGAATATTCTCAAAGGGAATAGGAGAGAGGCTGGTGAGTCTCAGTTGTCCCATGGCAGGGTCCAGCATGACAGCAAGAGCTCAGAGAAAGGTGTCCATGGAGGGGAATTCCATAGCACAGTCAGGATTTCTGCACCCTGCAAAGGAGAGAGCTGTCAGTCATCAAGGTCCTAGTTATAATCACAGGGTACCATGACAGTTGACAATTAGGAGTCTTTCCCCTTTCATCTCAAGACAAAGTGAGCCTTTTGGATTATGGCATGACCTTTACAAATAGCCTGGTTGATGGCAGAAATGGACTTTCCCATTAAACTGTTGAGGAGTAGTGCCAGGAGCCAGCACGGGCCATCCCACCCATGACAAGGTCATGTGGAAGAGAACTGTTAAGCACGGCTTCAGGACTCGAGGGGCTCCCTAGACCAGCTTGAGCATCTACCCCCAAACCAGAATCCGTCTGTCTTACTATTTTGTGCCTTTCACCAACTCTTCTGACATACAGGGGGCTATCCCCGACCACCTTTCTCTGGAGAAAATCAACTTAGGGCTCTAGCTAATAAGTCTCCTGGACATGAGAGGAATATTTCGATTCAAACCCCCTTCTGTTAGCATTCTAGCTTGCTTGGCAGCTTTATCCAGACTCTTGCAGCTACGCATATGATTGTTCACAGCCTCCCAACTGTGAGAGGCACAGGAAGCCTAAAACATAGAGCCTTTACAAGAGTTAAAAGTTATTAGAGTAGTGCTGGTATAGGATTTCATTATTGGGCCAATGCTTGTTGCTATGTTCCCATATCTCTTATCCACTGTGCACCTGGGGGTGTATTAGTTAATATAGTTGGAATGTAAGAAAAACAAGTGTAGCCTTGAAATTAATCCCATCAGACCTTTGAGCTAATCGGTTCTTTCTTTCTTGTAACTCACTGCATCTTTGCTCCGTGAGAAATGTAACTCTGTTTAACATTTTCTGAGGCTGACATAGATTAGAAATATAAAGAAACAACATTTCAAGGGAAAATAAGTTTTCTGGTTGAGCAACCTTTATCAGAAGAGGGTCATAAAATGTTCACAGGCCTCCAAGGCCAAAAGATAATGTACACAATATTGTTCATGGGAAAGGTATGCAGAAAAAATCCTGGTTTTGATAAAGACAAAACAGATGTAATGTTTGGGCTGACTCTGTATGACTTTGCATCTTTCATTTCCCTCTATGTACAAGTTAGGGTATAGAAGTCCCTTTTGAAAATAAAATAATGGGCCTTACTCACCGAAGAAGCTTGGTCACCCCATGTTTTTCTTTTTCTCTCTCTCTTTTTTATCTCTCCCTCTCCCTCCCTCTCTTTTTCAGGCTTATCCCTTGGAACACAGAGGCTCTCAGCATTCACTTTCCTGCCTGAGCTTCTAAGACTTTTTTAGCTTTCTGTGTAAACTAGGGAATATCAGCCTCTTTCTCTCCTCTATTTTCTTATCTACAACATTCTTTCCTTATCTCTCTGTAAATCATTTGCCTATGCCGGTTCTTCTTCAGGTTCCCCTGGATCCTGTGGGGGCTGGACCCTGGCAGAGTAGGTTCAGAGTCAGGGCTGCTGGTTTTAGTAGCTTCAGTCATATCCGACTCTGCGATCCCATGGACTGTAGCCCATCAGACTCCTCTGTCTGTGGGATTTCTCAGGCAAGAATACTGGAGTGGATTACTATTAGTTAGTGGAGAAGTAAATGGCAACCCACTCCAACTTTCCTTCTCCAGGGGATCTTCCTGACCCAGGGACTGAACCCGCATCTCTTACGTCTCCTGCATTGGCAGGCAGATTCTTTACCACTAAGCCACCAGGGAGGCCATCAGAGTTAGGACTAACTTCATTCAAATAACAAAGTCAAGTCTTCAGACTTAGAGTCACAGCAGTAATTGCCTGATGTTGGTGAACCGAAGCAAGCTTTTCAAATAAAAAAGTGTAGGGAACAACATTCAGAACACCTGCCGCATTCCTTCACCTTCCAGCCTCTGAGGTTCTCCTGGGAACCTCCTCACTACTGCCTATGACACAGGATTGCTGGGGGATTAAATGGCAAAGTGTGCCTAGGATGTAGCTAGCATTCAATAAAAGGGACTGATTACCATTCTGTCAGCATAATATCCAAGAAGTACCCCACAAACGAGACAAGTAGTAGTACTTATTTCTCATAATGGTCAATGCCAAAATTCATCCAAGGGTTAATTTCAGACAATTGTGTTAAAAGCCAAAGCATGTTTATTATGAAAGCAGAAACTTAGTACATTTTGGGCCTCAGTTTTTTTACTGAAACTTCAGTAGAGGCTTTCTCCTAGTCTGCTGAAAATTGCTGCTTGGCAACCTGGAACTAGTAATCAAAAGAATAAACAATCTATTTCAAAATGAGTTAGAAGACTCTCCACCTTCTAGTGTCTTTCTCTGTTAACATGATGGGATCTCATTAAATATATAAACTCTGCCAATTGATAGATATTGTAGTATAGGTGAAGTATGGAGAGTACCCTAAGTTACAATATTCAAATATAATAATGTTTTTGGAAAGCAAGCATTTTTTATTCAGGTATGTATTTATATCAGTTAAACACAGAATATAGTTTAACAGTAATTGTGTTTTGATTGTTTGTATCAAAGAAGTTAGTTGATGAGAAAGAGGGAGAAATTTATTGTAGAAATGATACCTCAGTTGAAATTTCCTTATATGTAATAGAACCTATAGTATGTGTGTGTTAGTGGAGAAGGAAATGGCAACCCACTCCAACTTTCCTTAAACAAATTTCCAGATACTAAAAAGAGAAAAAAATATATAAAAAATGGTGATTACATAATCCATTTTCCTTTCATTCGAAGGTTAAGCTGTATTCTGCTCAAAATAAAAAGACAGAAACACCAAAAGCTGAGTTCAGTTCATTTATTATTGCTGCCACTTATGGGTACATTTTCCCAATTCTTTGTCTCAAATCCCAATGATGCTTTTATACTTGCAACACACATTTATCTCCATTTTCCCTGTGCTGAAATGTTTGACATGGGAATATGAGGTATTTCTCAGAAAACAGGGTAGTAAGGTGTAGGATGAAATGTTTGGGCAGTATTTCTTACATCACATGAAATTCACTATGAAATGCCACTAGATACAGACCTTCATTACATTTAGCAAGCTTGAAATTTCTGTTTCTTATGTAGAATAGAAAAAGGAATGTGAATTATATAAAAGTTGAATGAAAATAAAAATACATCCTAAATATTCATATTACATACCTCGCAATGCCTTCAATGAGTCACAAAATCTTAGAAATTATTTTAAAAGTGTTTATCTTTTTCTCCATTTCCCCACAAAATCAGTTCCTAATATATTTCTCTGTATTATATGAAATTAGGACCTGACAGAGCCTTAAAAGGTGATATTGAAGGAAAAAAAGTTAATTAGGAAAACCAGATACTTTTAAAAACATTAAAATTCTGACTAAAATTAGATGAAATCAACCTAAACCTGGTAAACCAGTTTTTAAGAAACTTAAGCACTTATTTTCCTTTCATTTTATATCCAATAACTGCATCAAACCTAATATCAATCCTTCGTTTTAAAATTGCCTGGAAACGCTCAGGAAGGACCCTAAAAGAAACATACATAAAAATAATTAGGAAATTAATATTAAGTGCATTTGTAAAATATCTTTAAGAATACTTATATTAAAAAAAACCAGAATACTTATAGTTATCATATTTCATGTCCATGTTAAATAAGATTAAGAACATTAACTCTGAGTCACTATTATGTGTTCTTTCCAAAGAAATCCAATTCCTTTTGAAAAGGAAAAGAGAAGAGGTTTAGGCTTCTTTACGGTAAGAGTGACTTGAAAGATTTAGCCTTCAAAATAAATACACTTGAATTTTTTTTTAAATACCTAAAAGACAAGGTGTATAGAACTGAATAGTTCAGATGCTAAAGGCTCTTCAAAAAAGAAAACTGACATTGGAAAGGAAGTAAGAATAGGAACTAATTTTATACTTTTTAATTTAGAAACTATTAAAATGTTCCATTAAGATACCAAAGAAGCAGAATTGCTAAAAGAAAATGCAGATAGTGTACTTGGTTTTGAACATAGTACTGAACAAGTTATTTAACAGAAGAGCTTAAATAAAATGAAGGAATTAGCACCTATACCACAGCGTTCTTGTGAAGAATCGATGTGTTAACATAAAATGCTGGCTCATGTTGGTGTATGGCAGAAACCAACACAATACTGTCAAGCAATTATCCTTCAATTAAAAATAAATAAATTTAAAAATACATAAAATGCTTTAAACAGTGATGGACACATAGTAGGTTTAATTTTTTTCTCCCTACCCTACACTTAAGAATACTGAGGAACTTGTCACATTCCAATGAGTCTGAGAGAAACTAAACAGAATATGTAAGTCAGTGTAACTATATACAGACATCTGCTTAGATGGAATTAAAATAAGGTTTGAAATTGAGCACCAAACATTCACAGTCAGAGGAAAATCAGGGCAATATTAATAGTAGTGATAATTACAATGATAGTAGCATCAATATATAAAAATGTATTTTTATTGTATACTAGATATTTTAAATGCATTATTCTGTTTATTCCTCACAGCCCTGCAAAGTTTTATCTCCATATGACAGATGAAGAAACTGAGCTTCAAAATAGTTAGATAACTCATCCATGTTCATGCAGCGAGCAAGTTATAAAAACACAGCTTCATCTAACTCTAGAACACAAACTGTGAATCTCTATGCTAATGGTCTAGGTAATCTTTATTTATTTAATCAACAAACAGACATTTTGGTGCCTCCTATGTGACAACCTGTCTAGCTATTTCTGGCAGCTCAGTGGTCAAAAATCCTTCTGCCAATGCAGGAGACACGGGAGACTCGAGATCGATCTCTGGGTTGGGAAGATCCTTGGAGTAGGAAACGGCAACCCACTCCAGTATTCCTGCCTGGGAAATTCCATGGACAGACAAGCCTGGAGGGCTACAGATCATGGGGTCTCAAAAGAGTCAGACACGACTTAGTGGTTAAACAACAACAACAAACGTATCCATTAACTCTTCAAATTGTGAGGATACAGTGATGAAAACCAGGCAAATTCCTTCTCTCAGAGAGTTACATTCTAAAGGACTGATCACTGAGCACTTACATAATACAAGTATAATGTGAAACACTTCACAGGTTTTAACTCATTTATTCACCAAGAAGACCCTGGATTTACTACCTAAACTTTAAGGTAGTTTCAGCCATAGTTTCTAGCAGAAGGGGCTTAAAAAGCTTGATGCAAGCCACTTGTGCTTTTGATCTCTTGGGTTTGTTTGTTTTTTTTGACTCTATGTCAGTAACTCTCAGTGTATGATCTTTGAACCAAATGCCTGCAATAACTGCCTGTTGAAATAAGAGATTTCTGGATCCCAGCTCAAACATCTTATCTTAAAATGTCTAGAGGTAAGATCCAGGTATCTATTTTTTAAACTGACTTCCCAAGTGATCTATGTCATGGAAGCCTGACTCTAGGGACAAGCAGCAAGAAGCTTTTTTCCCCCTCTGATCTAAGTCATCTCTTCTGTTTCCCCTTAAGCAGCCTCATCGGCACACGGCCTTCCCAGAAAAGTAACGGGGTAACGTGTTATGAGACATTCTTTAAACCAGCAGTTTCCAATCTTGGCTGTACATTGGAATCGCTGGAAGGTTGTATCTTTCAGAGACCAGGCCACACTACAGACCATTTAGATCAGAATCTTGGGAGCAGGTGTCAGGTGTTGGCATTTTTTAAAAAGTCCCAGGTGAATTCCAATGGCACCAAAGTTGAAAGCTACTGCTCCAAAGAAATGCTTCTCATATTTGAATATGCATAGAGATCACCTATGGGTCTTCTAAAATGCAAATTCTGATTTGGGGAATCAGAAGATTCTGTATTGCGTACAAACTCCCAGCTGATGCCTAGGCTGCTGGTCCATGGGCTAGATCTGAAGTAGCAAGTCTCAAGGGTCTCTAAAATTATAAAAGATAATTTAGCAATTCCTTCAGTATAAAAGATTATTTAGCAATATGCTTCAGTATAATTTTGCACAAAGTAAGAGCTCAGTGATTATCTGTTGTATATTTAAAATGAATGTTTAAGACTTGACTATGATCTCCTCAAATATCAATGTCACATAATTCCATTCTGTAATAATGCTTAAAAATTACCCTCCTTCATATGCATTCATTTATGATAGGACTTCCAGAAATATACAAACTTCTTTCTTTAAAAAAAATATGTTTTAAAAACTTATAGAAATTAGTTGCCTAGTTGCTATTGCAATTTAACTATTGCTATTCCAATCCTGAAAGTCAAAGTTGCTCAGTCGTGTCCGACTCTTTGTGACTCCATGGACTATGGAGTCCGTGAAATTCTCCAGGCCAGAATACTGGAGTGGGTAGCCTTTCCCTTCTCCAGGGGATCTTCCAAACCCAGGGACTGAACCCAGGTCTCCCACATTACAAGTGGATTCTTTACCAGCTGAGCCACAAGGGAAGCCTAAGAACACGGGAGTGGGTAGCCTATCCCTTCTCAGTGGATCTTTCTGACCCAGGAATCGAACTGGGGTCTCCTGCATTGCAGGTGGATTCTTTAGCAACTGAGCTATCAGGGAAGCCCATTCCAATCTTGCTTGAATGATTAACAAATGTGGTTTTAAAAATGGATGGCTTCCTTAAGCTTAACTATTATTTTTATTAACTTAATCCATGTAATTGTGCCTTACTTAATGCCTGGCTTTAAATCTGAGTGAAAACATGTAATAGAAAAATTTATCATGGGGACAAACATCACTGTCACTTACTTTTCCATCAATGATAAAAAGCTGAGAGAAGATGGAACAAAGATCATTTTCTGCTCAGTTAGGATCCCATCTATCAGCTTGTTTACCACTTCCTCAGGTTCCAGGGTGGGTCCCAAACTGAAACAGAAGTAGTCTTCAGAACCAAAACATTTCACTGAGGCTTCAGCTTTGGTTTGGTGCTAAACGAGTACATTAAGTTACCATACAAACCATTATATAACTGATTTATAGTTAGCATCCAGCCCAACACAGGTGCTCAGAAATGGTATCTATTTTAGCAATAATAATAACAAAATAAAACCACTTATTTAGTGCTTATAAGGTAAGAGCAATTAGCCAAGATGGCAATGGTTAGTCTCTCTTGCCCCCCCCCCCCCCCGCCCCCATCCCCGAGATTTCTGCTCCCACGTGTCTAACTCAGTGCCTACCTCGGGGCCCCCCTGGTATTTGTTGGCCTTTCAGAAACTTGACCGCCAAAGGGACTGTCTGAAGACATCCAGGAGGAGGCACCCCACCCCTGGCGAATCTCTCCACTCTCTCCCCTGGCCCTGGGAAGTAACCTGAGATGTCAGCTGGGCATTGCTCTTAGAGGACAATGTGTTTACACATAGTGCCAGGGTCGTGGTGTGCAGGTTGCGATGGGACATTTGGGGACTGGGTTCGGGGTCTCCCTTCCCTGGGGACTCCCTATTGATCTGTAGGGGGAGGCATTCATACAACTTACCCCCGCACCCTCACACACACACACTCACACATACACTCACATACATCCACACACTTACATATCTGTCTCTTATACACATCTCCCCGCCCCCATCCCCGTCCTCTTGCTCATGCCCCACATCCTGTAAACAGTGACTCTGCATGGCTATGGAACAGCTGAGATTATTTATAGCACTGCACACACACATCATGACGTACTCACTTGGCCACATGCCACCGCTGTTCTGTATATCTATATAAGCACCACCTGAACAGCCCTTGCGGCTGCATCAGCCTCAGCAAATAAAGCATGTCTGTAGTTCCTAAGGTCCCTTGCATCTTCCTCCAGCTTCCTAACTCACACCTTGCCTACCCTGGGCTCAGCAAACAGCAAGACAGTGCTTATCATGTGCTGTGTACTATGTTAAACATTCTACCCAGATCATCTCACTAAAGTTTTCCAACAGCTCTACAAAGGGGAGATACTAGAGTCCTTATTTTTCAAATAAGAACTATAGGAATAACTAGGACTCAAATTCATTTAACTAGATTCGGACTGATAAATTTCATTTTTAAATCTCTAGAAGTCTTAGAAAAGAAGTCAGATTCCATAATATGTTGTATTATTCTATTAAGACAGTTTAGTGAACCATTTCTGAAGAATCAGAAAAATTCAAACATAGGACTATGCCCAGCTCTAAGTCCTTGATCTCCATATGGAATCTTTATATTTATTAAGTCTTCTTTTAATTTTCAGCTTTGTTACTTAGCTCATGTTACATCTTTATTGTGTAATCATCCTGGCATATGTACTACTGAGTAGCATGTAGTCCCTAAAAAGTGACCTCTGTTATCTGGGTGTTGAAATAAGTGCACTTAGGCTGGAGTTGCACCAGAGTTGGTCCTGAGTTTTTAACATCTTATTAATGACTTAGAAAAAAAAAAAGATGCATAATCAAATTTACTCACTAAATTGGCAAATGTCATCAAACTGGGTGACTAACATTTTGGGGGGCATATTTTAAATGTGTGTGACTGTTTAAGTGGGACAAAATGAAACAAATTGAATGAGATTCTTTAGGAACAAATACAGACTAGTTCATTCAGAAAGAAGAAGATGCAGTAAATTAAGACTGGGACAACTGGAAAGTGTAGCATGTACTTAAAAGTGAACATGAGGGGACTTCCCTGACGGTCCAGTGGTTAAGAATCCACCTTCCAATGCAGGGGACGTGAGTTCAATCCCTGGTAGGGGAGTTAAGATCTCAAATGCCTCTGAGCAACCCAGCCAGCACACCACAATCAGACTGCCGAGCTTCAGGGCCCGTGCTCTGCAACAAGAGAAGACCTCATGCAGCAATAAAGACCCAGCACAGCCAAAAAAAAAAAAAGTGAGCATGATAACTGGATACATGAAGGAAAACAGAACTTAAGTCACACGCGACATACTCTCCCATTCTCAGCATTGTGTTGTTGTTTAGTCGCTCAGTCGTGTCCAGACTCTTGTGACCCCAAGGACTGTAGCCTGCCAGGCTCCTCTGTCCCTGGGATTTCCTAGGCAAGAATACTGGAGTGGGTTGCCATTTCCTTCTCCAGGGGACCTTCTCAACCCAGGAATGGAACTCGCGTCTCCTGCACTGGCAGGTGGATTCTTTACCACTGAGCCACCAGGACGTTCATTCTCAGAATAGGTCATTTATTAGAATCCTGGGTTTACCCCAGGACCCTGGTGCAACAATATTACATATGAAATGCAGAAGAAATGTAATAATGAAAGTGATGGACTTTGGCCCAATAGAGGCACCAATGAAAAGCAATGAAACTTAAAGAAGACTAAGCAGTCCTTTAGCCTGTGGGATTAGCAGGGAAACAGTACCAAGCAGCGTGATTCTAGAAACTGAAGGATGTTTATGCCTTGAAAAGTGTTCAGAGGGAAATTCAAGCATATTGCTACCAGGCTTCCATATCCCCAAGCTCCATCAAATCCCCCAAACACCTGTGTAAACGGGACAGCACATGTCTTCATTCACACTGTGGCCTTGCTAACCTACCAATCCAGTGATGCTGGACTGACTGAACCTCTTAGTTACTTGATCTCTTTACCTAAGGTCTTAGCCTCTGCCAGAAGAATTTTCACTGAATTTAAAGAGTGTCTAATAGCATGATATTAAAAAGACTGCAAGGAAAGCCTTCCAGAAAAAATTCAGTTTCTGGGCAAAATCAAACCTAAATCATTAAAATGTCAGTATATAGAAATACTTTTTCCTCGATAGTCTGATGTTAACAAGAGTTGCAAATCCTATTAAATAAATATAGATAATGGATTTTGTTGTAACTATTCAAAAACACTTCAGGCCTATCTGCTGGGATGGAGAAGACAAACGCATGTGGCATCTTAAGAATACTTAGGGAGAAACTATTTTCAGGCAGAAGAACTACCTGAGTGGTTATCTAATCTCACCACTTAGGTAGCTGAGTAATTTGGGGGATGACATTTCTACTCTTCAAAATTTTTTAGTTTTGTACTTAACTGGAAAAAAAGAGATAATGCAGTGGTAGCAACTGACTCTCCAAGGGACAGAGTTATCAGTTTTGTAGCATTTTCAGATTCTATGATATGGATACTCCCAACATAGCCAATTGCAAGTTACCAGCACGGTGTCACCAAAGGAATATAAGTTGTCTTCTGCACTCCATGGGTAATATGATGGTTAAATGGAAAATGTACATATAAATACTTATAGAGTTATACTATATAAATGTTACTTGTCACCATCTTATATAACAACTTTTTTATGGTACTAGCCAATGAAAAACTAATTATTTTTCTGTGCGTGCTAAGTCGCTTCAGTCGTGTCTGACTCTTTCCAACCGTATGGACTGTAGCCTGCCAGGTTCCTCTGGCCATGGGATTCTCCAGGCAAGAATACTGGAATGGGTTGCCATGCCCTCCTCCAGGGGCTCTTCCTGACCCAGGGATCGAACCCACCTCTCTTTTGTCTACTGCATTGGCAGGTGGGTTCTTTACCACTAGTGCCACCTGGGAAGCCCAATCTTTCTGTGGAATCCACAAAAGCTAAAGTTTTAGAGAAAATAAATTTTGTTCTGTATATTACACATAGGAGAGTAGACATTTTAAAACAATGTATCAGAGCATCCAAATATTCTTGACAAATAAATCCAGATTATGTGGCATTGATTATATCACTAATGGAAAAGAAAAACATATTTATGGCAAACGCATTTAATTTAAAAGTGTTCATATACCTAATAATAATGCCCCAAAATATATGAAGCAAAAAGTGACATAATTGAAGAGAGATATGGACAGCTTAAAAATAAGAGCTGGAGACATTAATCTTACTTTCAACAATGGATTGAATAACTAGACAGAAGATCAGCAAGAAGGGACTTCCCGGGACTTCCCTGGTGGTCCAGTGGTTAAGACTTCACCTTCCAGTGCAGGAGGTATGGGTTCAATGCCATGTCAGGAAGCCAAGATCCCACATGCCTCATGGCCAAAAACCAAAATATTAAACAAAAGCAACAAATTCAATAAAGACTTTATAAAAAAAAAAAAAAAGAAAGGACTTCCCTGGCGATCCAGTGGTTGGGACTCAAGTGCTTCCACTGCCAGAGGCCTGGGTTCTATCCCTGGTCAAAGAACTATGATCTCACAAGCCAAGAGGTGCAGCCAAAAAAAAAAAAAATCTCAAATCAATAACCTAACTTCCCAACTGAAGAATCCAGAGAAAAGAACTGACTCTAAAGCAAGCAAAATAAAGGAAATAATAAAGATTAAAGCAGACATAAATGAGAGAACAGATAACAATAGAGTCAATAAAACTGAAAGCTGGCTCTTTGAAAAGGTCAAGACTGACAAACCTTTTGCTAACCAAGAAAAAAGATATTAGAGAAACCATTGAAATTAAGAATAAATCTGAGTTCATTACTGAGTTCACTACTACTAATCTTACAGAAATAAAAGGGACTATGAAAATATGATGGATAATTATATGTCAAAGATTAGATAAGCTTGATTAAATGTGCAAATTCCCAGGAACACACGAAGCACCAAAACTAACACAAGAAGGAATAGAAAACGTGAGTAGCACGTTAACAAAAGATTTAACAAAAGTAATCAAAACACTCCCAGCAAAGACCAGCACTAGAGGGCTTCATGATGAACTCCACTGGAGTTTAAAGAATTAACATCAGTCCTCAAAGTCTTTCCAAAAACAGAAGAGGAGAGAACTCTTCTCAACTCATTCTATGAGGCCACAATAACCCTGTTACTAAAGCCAGAGAAAGATATCACTAGAAAACTACTACCAATATCTCTTCTGAATACAGATGTAAATATACTCAACAAAATACCATCAAATCAAATATAGCAATTAAAGATAATGGAATATGCCATATTAATAGAATGAAGGATAAGCCCACATGATCATCTCAATATGCAGAGAAAAAGCATATAACAAAAAAAAAAAGCCTTTAACAAAATCTAACACTCTTTCATGAAAAAAAATCACTCAACAACCCAGGAACATAAGGGAACTTCCTTAACTTTATTTTTCTAAGCATTTGTACAAGGCAGTCTGATCTGTATAACCAGAGTGAAACAGAGAAGATAAGAGGAGTTATTAGACATGAAAAGATGACTGTGAGCCTTTCTAATAATCAAAAATATACTATCACATAGAAGCACTGTTTTTTCCTATCATAATGGCCAAGATTAAGAGCGCTGGGTCATTGAAAAAGCAAGAGAGTTCCAGAAAAACATCTATTTCTGCTTTATTGACTATACCAAAGCCTTTGACTGTGTGGATCACAGTAAACTGTGGAAAACTCTGAAAGAGATGGGAATACCAGACCACCTGACCTGCCTCTTGAGAAACCTGTATATAGGTCAGGAAGCAACAGTTAGAACTGGACATGGAACAACAGACTGGTTCCAAATAGGAAAAGGAATGCGTCAAGGCTGTATATTGTCACCCTACTTATTTAACTTATATGCAGAGTACATCATGAGAAACGCTGGTCTGGATGAAGTACAAGCTGGAATCAAGATTGCCGGGAGAAATATCAATAACCTCAGATATGCAGATGACACCACCCTTATGGCAGAAAGTGAAGAAGAACTACAGAGCCTCTTGATGAAAGTGAAAAAGTTGGCTTAAAGTTCAATATTCAGAAAACTAAGATCATGGCATCTGGTCCCATCACTTCATGGAAAATGGATGGGGAATCCGTCTGGTCAAGGCTATGGTTTTTCCAGTAGTTATGTATGGATGTGAGAGTTGGACTATAAAGAAAGCTGAGTGCAGAAGAATTGATGCTTTTGAACTGTGGTGTTGGAGAAGACTCTTGAGAGTCCCTTGGACTGCAAGGAGATCCAACGAGTCCATCCTAAATGAAATCAGTCCTGGGTATTCATTGGAAGTACTGATGTTGAAGCTGAAACTCCAATACTTTGGCCACCTCATTCGAAGAGCTGACTCATTGGAAAAGACCCTGATGTTGGGAAAGATTGAGGGCAGGAGGAGAAGGGGATGACAGAGGATGAGATGGTTGGATGGCATCACTGACTCAATGGACATGAGTTTGGGTGAACTCCAGGAGTTGGTGATGGACAGGCAGGCCTGGCGTGCTGTGGTTTATGGGGTCACAAAGAGTCAGACATGACTGAGTGACTGAACTGAACTGAACTGAATATTCAAAGTTGGCAAAGGTGAGAGGAATGGACACTTTATACCCTGCCAGTGGCAGGAAAAATTAAAACAATCCTTCAGAAGGGTAATCTAATAAATCAATCAAAAGTAAGTTCCTATATTTTGACCCAATAATTTGTTTCAAAAAAATAATTATAATAAGATGGTTGAATGTTCACTGCAGCATTATTTACAATAGCTAGGACAGGGAAGCATCCTAGATATCCATCAGTAGATGAATGGATAAAGAAGCTGTAGTACCTATACACATGGAATATTACTCAGCCATAAAAAAGGAATGCATTTGACTCAGTGCTAACGTGGTGGATGAACCTAGGGTCTATTATACAGAATGAAGTAAGTCAGAAAGAGAAAAACAAATATCATATATTAATAGTACTGATGAACTTATTTGCAGGGCAGCAATGGAGATGCAAACATAGAGAACAGACTTATGGACACGGGAGGGGATGAGAAGGAGACGCTGTGACGAATGGAGAAAGTAGCATGAAAACATATACACTAACATATGTAAGACAGATAGTAGGAATTTGCTATATGACTCAGGGAACTCAAACCAGGCCTCCATGACAACCTAGAGCGGGGGATGGGGTGGGAGGTGGGAGGGAGGCTCAAGAGGGGGGGGCCATATGTATAACTGTGGCTGATCCATGTTGATGTACAGCAGAAACCAACACTAAATTATTGTCCAATTAAAACTAAATTAAGAAAAAAATAAAAAGAAGGGAAAAAAAATAAGATGGTGGGAAAGGCAAGCAAAGATACACACACACTTACATATATTACATGTGAATATATAAACACATAATGTATATATGTACATGTATGCATGCACACAAAAATATGCATTTATTGCAATAACGAAAGATTTGAGATCTAAATGTCCATCAACAGAGAAAATTTACATCCAAGGATCATTAGGCTAACATTAAAGAGAATAAGGTGAGACTTCCCTGGCAGGCCAGCCATTAAGACTCTGAATTTCCACTGTAGGGGGTATGGGTGGGATTCCTGGTCTGGGAACAAAGAACCCACATGCCACACAGTGTGGCCAAAAATAAAAATAAAGAAAGAGTAAGGTAAGAAAAAGGAAGAGTAAGGTAGCTCTTTGGGCTTTGCTGGTGGCTCAGACGGTAAAGACCCTGCCTGCAATGCAGGACACCGGGCTTCGATCCCTGGAGGAGGGCATGGCTACCCGCTCTAGTATTCCTGCGTAGAGAATCCGGTAAACAAAGGAGTCCAGCGGGCTATAGATCTTGGGGTTGCAGAGCCAGACATGACTAAGCACATGCACACTAGTTAGGTCTTTATATATCAACACAGAAAGCTAACGGCAGCATATTGTTATCAGTCACGTAGTTTATATAAATAGCATGTATGTTTCCATGTACCAGAAAAAGGAAATCGATTAGGAAGCATAGACTCTTTAAAAGCAATGAAATTATTTCCAATGAAACACTTAATATACATTTTAAAAATAATGATTCTTGGGGAAAAACTTTAATGAAAAATTATGTTGAAAAAAGAAAGCTAGGAATAGAGGGGCATTTGGAGTCAGGGACCCAGGTAAGAGTTCCAGTCTGCCATTCTGGGACTGCGGAACCTTGGGGAATTTTCTTAACTTGTCCAAGTTTCAGTTTCTTTGTCCATAAAATGGGCAATCTTGCAGATTGTTATAAGGACTAGAGTTGGGGGAGGCAACCGATGGTGTGGATCCAAATCAAGTCCTCCCATCTTAAAGATCAGAGGTAATTTATGTCAGGTATCTAGACCTAGTAGGGTACCTGGTATTGAGTAGGCTCTCAATGAAAGGTGGAAAAGTGAAAGTTGCTCAGCCGTATCTGATTCTTTGTGACCCCATGGACAGAAGCCTGCCAGTCTCCTCTGTCCATGGAACGCTCCAGGCAAGAATACTGGAGTGGGTAGCCATTCCCTTCTCCAGGGGATCTTCCCAACCCAGGGATCGGACCCAGGTCTCCCACATTGCAGGTGGATTCTTTACCATCTGAGCCACCAGGGTATCTTGTATCTAGTAAGCTTTCAATAAAGGCTTTTAATAAGATGATTTCTTGATATCCAAGTGTATTTATTTTTTAATTAACTAATTTATTTATTTTTGGCTGTGCTGGGTCTTCATTGCTGCAAGCGTTTTTTTCTCTAATTGCAGAGAGCAAGGACTCCTCTCTAGTTGTGGTGCTCGGACTTCTCGTTGCAGTGGCTTCTCTCGTTGCGGAGCCCGGGCTCTAGGGTTTGTGGGCTCGGTAGCTGTGGCTCTGGGGCTCTAGAGCACAGGCTCAACAGCTGTGGTGCACGGGCTTAGTTGCTCTGAGGCATGTGGGTCTCCCCAGATCAGAGATGGAACCGTGTCTCCTACGTTGGCAGGGGGATTCCTTACCACTGAGCCACGGAGGAAGCCCAATAACCAAGTTTATTTAACAAAAATAACTGTTAGCTGTCAAAAAACTTACTTGGAGCACCTGATTACACTTAATTCCAATAAACTCAGACTATGCTACATTAAGCTGGCTTTAGAAAAGGCAGAGGAACCAGAGATCAAATTGCCAACATCCGCTGGATCATGGAAAAAGCAAGAGAGTTCCAGAAAAACATCTACTTCTGCTTTATCGACTATGCCAAAGCCTTTGACTGTGTGGATCACAATAAACTGTGGAAAATTCTGAAAGAGATGGGAATACCAGACCACCTAACCTGCCTCTTGAGAAATCTGTATGCAGGTCAGGAAGCAACAGTTAGGACTGGACATGGAACAACAGACTGGTTCCAAATAGGAAAAGGAGTGCGTCAAGGCTGTAAACCCTTACAGTAAAACAGTTTCTTTGCAGTGTGTTAGATACGTAAATATAATAACCAATAAGCTACATCTTTGATGTGCTTTAAAAGAGAATTTAAGTTCCAACATAAGTATAAAGCAAATTATTCGGAACTGATCCTTTAGAGAAGGATTGCTTCCTTTTTTCTCAGAGGCTTGTCCCTCTGCAAAAAAAGGAAATTCAATCTGAAACTCAGTTCTGCCAATTACAGTCAAGTTACTTGATCTCTCTAAGCACAGTACTGTTGATGAGGTTTAAGAGAACTAGAGACTTTATTTAGTGTTCAAAATACAAACTGAAGTAAGAATTTTTCTGTCCTCTAATTAGAACTCTGCTGGAGTGGGCAGCGGCTGTGTGGTGCTTGAGTGAGTTTGGCCAGCATAGTTTGGCCCAAGGTAAATAGCAGGAACACAGCTCCACCCATCAACAGAAAACTGGATTAAAGATTTACTGAGCATGGCCTTACCCACAAGAGTAAGACAGAATTTCCCCCACGGCCAATCCCTCTCATCAGGAAGCTTCCATAAGTCTCTTATCCTTCTCCAGCAGAGGGCAGACAGACTGAAAACGACAATCACAGAAAACTAACCAATCTAATCACATTGACCACAGCCTTATCAAACTCAATGAAACTATGAGCCATGCCATGCACCCAAGACAGGCGGGTCATGGTGGAGAGTTCTGACAAAATGTGGTTCACCTGGAAAGGGAATGGCAAACCACTTCAGTATTCTTGCCTTGAGAACCCAATGAACAGTATGAAAAGGCAAAAAGATAGGACACT
>SJYT01077306.1:0-59228 GCA_006410635.1 Cephalophus harveyi
TGTTCTCTTTGTCTGTGTCTCCTTTCTCTTTTCATATTTTCCATGCCTTCTCCTCAGACACAGCCCTGCTCTGCACACACGTGTTGAAGTGATAGTGAGAACTCTGAGAATGGCTATGCTAGCCTTTCATGGTGATTTCTCTAGGTGCAGGTGCCACGAAGTTGTAGGACTCTCTTTTCTAATAATATTAAATATGTGTGCTGCACGTGTTTTCATCTTTATTTCTTTATTTACATGTTTTCTTGCAAGCTGTATGTACCAGTTCTGATTTTGACAGCTACCTTCCTCTCTAAATTTTCTGTGTGATTTTGAAATTTTCTACAATAAATATTTATACATTTTATAACAAAAGCTTAATCAAAACTTTTTTTTTTTCAGTTTTGAGCAAGACACATTACATTTACTCAAGTCACTGTAACTTTGGGAATAATATAAATATATGAATTCTAGTTGATAATATAGAAAGGTAAATTTTAAGCCTTTTAAATTATCACACTTAAAAATATAGATCTTTAGAACTATGTCAATTGTGAGAGAGGACTAAAGTTAAAGATCAAAGAGTTCTGTTATTGGTCCTGCTTTGTCTGATTTTTTAATCAATAAATTAAAGGTATAAAGGCATTTGTTTCAGAGTTTTTAATGAGAAATCTTGGAAAAGTTACAAATAGTTTTGACGGAATGATAAACACTTGGAAAGAATCCTAAGAGGATGGAAATGGATTAAAACCCACCAAAGTAATTTAGCAGTTAGATTACTTTAGATAAAAGGAAAAAAGATCAATTGCTGGCATTTACAATGTGATGAACCTGGTTTATCAGGAATTCATGTGAAGAAGACCTGATGTTTCTAGTTATCTGTGAACATAATATAGATCAACAGTGTGGTAGATCTGCATGGAAAAGACCAATACATTGTTGAGTTTGGTCATTAGGCTATCATGGGAAAAGCACATATTAATTCATTTTAGTGTGAATTTTGCCAGAATATTCAAAGATTTTGAAGCCATGTCTTTTAAAATATAATTGTGGTCATTTGCTGAGTTTAGTTTGGGGAAGAGATCATTAGTGATTACCTGGGATAGGACAGATAAAGTCAGTGGTGGCACCAGATTATCGGCTTGGGACGAATGGTCGGAGATGATTAATATAAATCAGAGTTGGTATAGGCAGACATTTTGAAATAGTAAATATGCACAATCATGATAAAAACACTTACTGAATTCCATCAGCTCCCAACACTGTAGGTAACTAAGCAATGTCTGCTTACAGTTTGTGCATCTGCTTTGTGTGGGAGGTTACATACAGATGACAGTTCTAAGATGATTTTGATCTTTAAAATTATTTAAGTCTATAATATTATACTCACATAAAATGAAATAAACTAAAATAATTTCATAGTCTATAAATGACCACGGAGATGAGAAATAGGTAAGGGATCACTAGCATCTTCCCTTCTCTTCAGTTGCCTAGGCAGCTATGGTGAAGTTGGTGAGAGCCACTGAGAAAATCAATCATAAAATCAATGGGAGAGTATGTTTTAGTTCAGATTTAACCTGGAAGCTGCTGCATATGCATAGGCCATTGTGGGGTCAAACGCCAAACTCTTCTCTTCAGAAGAATATATTTCATAGTTCTCAAGAGAGACAACCTAGCACAGTGTAAACCTGATAAAAAGAAAGACACTGTACCTGAGTCCACAAACCACTTGTAGAAGTGTTTGCAGAGTGTTGCTTTGCAGCTGAAAAAATTTCCTGAAATTTTATAAGTTAGCAACAGTGATAACTATTATAGAACTACCCAAACTTTTCTAGGATTTGTGGCTTAGTCTGAACTTCTAATAAGTTGAGAGAAATTGAAAACATTATGCAATTAGTGGTCAAAACTGTAAAGCCTTTGGGATCTTACTTTACTTTCAAACTAGTAAATTACCCCACCATAGATTATGGAAGAAGATGCTCGCAGAAAGCACACAACCTCTAGATTAGAGATAGGACAAATATTAGTAATTACTTCCAGCAGCCAAAGGGACTCTTATACTGGAGTCCCAAACCCTAGTTCCTCTGAGGTGATGTGAAGAGAAACAGGTGATACCTGAACATGTGAGGAGTTAGTGAACCCTTGGGCTTAGAAAACTCGAATCTTTGTATTGGACATCAAGCACACCTACTTGTTGCTCTGGAGGAAGACATCACCTCTACCTTCCGAGGCTATTTGCACGCACACATTCTTGAAAATATACCTCGGAACAAAGTCAGTCAATGCCTCTGCTTATAAGACAGAGAGAAGTATGAGAAACCAATGGGGAGTTGTCTCCCAACATTAAATGTCGTAGCTGCTGTAATAAAGCCACCATTGCACTCAAAGTCAAAGATGATGAAGAGCGACCCAGGATGACAACGAAACACAAGAAAGACTATGACCCAGCAAAGGTATATTTTAGATTCACTCGGTTAGGATTTCTGGTTGTTGTTATTTAATTGCTAAGTTACCTCCAACTCTTTCATGATCCCATGGACTGTGCCCAGCCAGGCTCCTCCATCCATGAGATTTCCCAGGCGAGAACACTGGAATGTGTCACCATTTCTTTCTGCAGAGAATCTTCCTGACTCAGGAATTGAACCTTCATCTCCTGCATTGGCAGCTGGGTTCTTCACTATTGAGCCAACAGGGAAGTCCTAGAAAGACCATGACCAAAGATATATTTTAGACTCGTTTGCTTAAGATTACTAGTAGTTTCTAGAAAGAAGGGAATAGGTCTTAAAACCAGAACCATGTAAATATTAATCTGATTGCCTATCTTGATTCCATCTTTCTTTCTTACGTATATTTCACTTATATATATATTCCACTTTTCTTTCTTATATCTATATACATACACTCTAGCAAAGTTACTGCGTTGTGGACATAAAAGCATTTTCAATTAATCCTTCTGTCTCTTTTTAGTTCCATAGTTCAATGGATCCACACATTAAAAAAACAAACAAACAAACAAAAAAAAAACGGAGGTCCACATGCATTGTTATGAACAATATCTCAACTAGCTGAACTAGCTGGACCCCAGCTGATAATTTTAATCAAGATTCTCATGCCAGTATATAAAATAGATAGCTAGTGGGAAGCTGCTATATAGCACAGGGAGGCCAGGCTGGTGCTCTGTGACTAACTAGAGGGGTGGAATGTAGCGTGGGTGGGCGTGAGGCTCACGAGAGAGGTTATATGTATACCCATGGCTGATCCATGCTGTTGTACAGCAGAAACCACCACAACATTGTAAAGCAATTATTATCCAATTAAAACAACAACAAAAAAGATTCTCATGCCAAGAATAAGCATTGGTATGCATATTGTGATTCTTGAATCTTATTGAGTGAAAATATCTGGATATGGATAAAAGACCCTGGGCACTATTGTACAGAATTCTGCTTGAAAAGCTGTAATGTATGTTCCATAAACCTGCTTTAAAAGTAAGCCACCTCAGTGATTTTCATGCAACTCTGTTTGAACAACTGTTTGAGAACTAGTGCTGCAGACATCACCTTATTGAGTCTTAGCGGGCTTTAAATTACTAAAGCATATTGAAATGTAAAGGACTAGGTAAATGAAAGGGCACTGATGTATTATTATTGGAAAATACTTTTTCAACATCACCAGGCTGTGTCTATGTGCATTAGTGTGTGTGTATTTCACAGAAGACACTGTGGAAGTGGAATAACAGAGAAGCAAAAATGGGAAGGGGGTCTCAAAAGAATTCTGATTTAGAAGAGAGAATTCAGCCCTTATTTGATGATAAAATAGGGTGTCAAGTTCACAATCCTTAGTGCAGTTATGAACATTGTTTAAATCATTCTGATATAGGCAATGCTTTTACTTCATATCTGAAATTGTTGCTGTAAAGTTAGAAGAAATTTTACTCTTTGTCTTTTGCAAAACTTAGTTTTCAAAATCACTGGTTCATACAAGTTGTTGCCAAACTTATGGTAAAAGAAAGGCTTTTATTTTGCAATCAGAGATCAGACTCAAGTGTTGGTATTTATCACTCCTATTCTATCTGAAAATCTCTGAGCTCGTCAGCTAGAAAATTCTAGTGATGCAAAGGAAGCTTTGTTATCAGTGCTTCAATATAATGTGCCATGGCTTCTAGGTCTAAAGTTCTAACAGCAATAGCAACAGTAACAATACACTTTAAGCAGGGAGATAAAAGCTTCATGAACCCTCTTTTAAAATTCTCCCTTTCATGCCTGGTTGAAGGGAATAATCACGTGCATTTCCTCACAAGCAGTGCTTTAGTTTTTATTACAGTTTACTTCTGCTCTTCAGTAAGAAATGGAATTGAAAGAGGTAACATGAAAAATTTATTATAGTTTTTCCTTGTAGATATATTCTATTTAAATGTAAATTAATTGGAAAAGTGTGTTTCATTTTTACCAAAAAAGGGTCAATTATGCTGAAGGTATTAAGAGATACTTTAAAAATTATTTTATTTATGCTTTCTTTTTTCCCAATATTTTGTTATAAAAAGTTTCAAACATAAGAAACCATAGACGTGTATGATAAATTCCCGTATATCTACCATGTAACTTCCATGATTAACTTTACCACATTTTCTTTCTCACATAACTCTCTCTCCCATTGTTTATCCACAAATCCACTTAAGCTTTTGATGCATTTTAAAGTAGGCTGTAGACAATAGCAAATACTAAATTCTATTTAATAATATGCATGCTGAAACATTTAGGTATTTCTGAAGACTTGAGCATACATATTATTACTAGTATTCAGCATTTGTTTATTGTTTGTAAGTTAAAATTTCTATTAAGTATATGCAAAAATTTTTAGTGTACAATTTGATAGGTTTGATAGGTTTGGCATCTGCATACATCTCTGAAAATCAAATAAGATACGAACATTTCTATTACCTTGGAAAGTTCATGCCTTTTTCTCAATACCTTCCCTTAGATTCAACACCATTCTGATTTTTTCCACTATAGATTAGTCTTGCCTGTCCTAGAACTTTATATAAATTGAGTTATACTTTATGAACTTTTTAATGTAACCCTTTCTTCATTCAGATTAATGCTTTTACGATTAATCTATGTTGGAGCATATCAGGACATTTTCCTTTTTAGTCATAACTAGTATTCCAGTTTATAAGTATATGACTGCATATTTATCCATTCTCTTGCTGATGGACTTGTCTATTCTGAATAAAACTGCTATGAATTTTTGTACAAGACATTTTTTGGTTGAGTATTTCATTTGTCTTGGGCAAATGCCTATTATGATGGTTAGCTTCATGTGTCAACATGGGAATTATTTTAGGATGCATTTAACATTTAAATTGGTCAACTCTGGATAAGCAGATTGCCCTTCAAAATGTGGGTGGACCTTACCTAATCAGTTGAAGAGCTAAACAGAACAAAAGACTGACCTCTCCAAGCTATACAAAATTCTCCAACAGATGGCCTTTGGATTCTACCTGCAACATCAGTCCTTCTGGGTTTGCAGCCTGCTAGCCTGCATTGTGGGATTAAACTTGCCAGCTTCTATACTCAGCAAGCCAATTCCTTACAGCCACTCTCTCTCTCTCCACACAGACACAGACACAGACACAGACACAGACACAGACACAGACACACACACACACACACACACCACAGACACACACATAATTCTTTTTCCTGTTTCTCTAGAGAAGTCAAATTCATCTATAAATGTAGTTACTGGATTTTATTTACTTATAATAGGCTGTACATGCATATGATTTTTTAAAACATCAACAGGAACTAAGTATATTCAGTGGAAAAAGTCTTTATACAACCCTGATACTCACTAGTGCCCTAGGGCTGCCTCCAGAGACAATTACTTTCACACAGAGTTTTGTGTCTTTTGGAGAAATACTCTTTTCACACTTTAAAAGCTTCACAAAAATGGTAACATGCAGACTGTTTTCTACTACCTTGACCTTCTCACTTATGGGGATTTAGTTTTTAAATCTGTACTTTTTCATTTTTTTTCTAATTTAGAATAGAGAATTTAAAGTTTAAAAACTTAAAATGCATACCAGTTCATTATAGAATATTTTAAATATGAGCTCATCATTGCTTGTTGTACTCATTAAAAAGTATTTGCTGAGATACTCTTGAATATCAAATATTTTACATGCTACTTAATTTAATTCATACAATCAACCCTGAATTAACAATTCATTGAACAGTCATTTAATGACTGTTTACTACTTGCTACTTTTCAAAGCACTAGAGATAAGCAGTGAAAAAGAGACAAAAATCATGGCTTTCTTTTTTAATGGGAGGAAGGACAACTAAGCACAGTAAACAAGTAAAACATTTATATACTATGGGCTGCGTGCATGTGTGTGTGTGCATGCGTGTGCGTGTGTGCTCAATTGTGTCTGACTCTCTGCACATCCATGGACTGTAGCCAGCCAGGCTCCTCTGTCCATGGAACTTTCCAGGCAAGAATACTGGGGTGGGTTGCCATTTTCTTCTCCAGAGGATCCTCCCCACCCAGAGATCAAATCTGCATTCCTAGTGTCTCCTGCATTGGCAGGCAGGTTCTTTACCACTAGCACCCACGGGGGGCTTCCCTGGTAGTTCAGCTGGTAAAGAATCCACCTGCAATGCAGGAGACTCTGGTTCGATACTTGGGTTGGTAAGTTCCTCTGGAGAAGGGAATAGGCTACCCACTCTAGTATTCTTGCCTAAAGAATTCTGACTTAAACAGGGATCAGTGGAGGGTTTTGGGGGTAGGAAAGTGAAATGATCTGACCTATGTTTCCAAAATTCACTCTTACTGCTATGATGACAACATACTGGGGCAAAAGTGGAATGAAGGTGATTAGTTTAAAAATTATAACGATAATTCAGGCAATGGACAATGATAATTTGGTTGCAACAATCAAAGTGGTTAGAACCCTTTTCTTATACAAAGTAAATGTTTTAAGGCTCCTGGGAGAGTGCCGGGGTCCAGCCCTGGTGGATCCAGGGTGACTCGAAGGGGAGACGGATAGGCGAGGAAAAACTTATTTATTCATTTAATTAGAAGTATAAGATTAGATTAGGAAGAAATAGTGTAGTAGGAAAATTAAGTGGAGAAAAGAGGCTGAATAACTTGGTTTATGTGGAAAGCCAATAAAATCTCAGAACAAGAGATTTGCACCATCTACGTTGGGCCACCGGCACCCATTTGAATATCGAAGAATGCCCCGCATTGGGCTCTCTCTCTTACAGAACTTAAAAGCCGGGGCAAGTAAGTAGACATGGTGAGCCTTCACACCCAGATGGGAATTCAGCCAGAAATTAAAGTAAAGAGGAGACACGGGGGAAACCAGTCCTTCCAATGACTGGCCAGGCCTCTATTGTCTAGAAAGGCCTTTTATACCTTTTTGATTGTACATAGAGATCAATGGGTAATACAGAATTATGCAGCATTAGCAGCCCAAACTCTTATCAAAACCAGGCTTTTCTCTCTGCATACCTAGTTGTATACACAAGTCTTAGGTAATTCACATCATCTTCCGGCCAGAGGGCCAATTAACATTTTACAGCCCTTTTTCTGATAAGGGTTTGTCAACCAGAAGGCTTATTTGTGTTGATCTTCCCAAAGTCTGGTGCCACTCTCAGAAAGCACTAAATAAAGTTACATTCTTACATAGCAAAGATACAGCAATTTATAACAAGTAAAAGGAGTACAGTGATTTATAACAAAAGAAAAGTAATTAACTCAAAAGTCTAGGGTTGCTAACATCAAAACTACTGTATACCTTTTTCCATATCCCAATTACATTGATTAATATCCTCCCAGGTGCCTAAAAGATAAAGAATATAGAGGCCTGGCGGCAATCATTGAGTCAACAGTGAAATCCGTCACCAATATGATTTTTAGCTCTTTAGAAAAGGCTCTGTATCTTTAAGATGCTTTTAAGCTTTGTGCCTCTTGCAGTTGGGGGGCTGTAAGCAATTCACAAGCTGTAAAAAGTCCAGGGGAACCTGTTAGGCAAGCTAGAGAGTTATCAGAGGGGCTTTGAGCTGAAACATTCCTTTCGAATGCAGAAGACTGAAGCCCTGAGTTAACTTTTTCCAGAGAATGTCAGAAGAGTGGAAAAGCAGAGTACCATAAGGCAAGCAGATTCTGGTTTTTGGGGTACATGCTCAGGAAATACCAGGGGGAAACCCTGAGGCCTGACTCGCCTTCCCCTCAGGCTTCTGCCGCATGACTTGTCACGGGTGGGATTCCTCACACTGGCTCCCGGCAGGAGAGGGTAGTGAATCCTACTTTTTCTGAGGAAAGAATAGAATAAAATTTCTTCCACTTCTGAAAGAAGAACACGGATGTGTTTTAGGTTCAAAAGCTCATATTGAAGGTCAGCTACCACTGAGATAGATGCAAGAAGCTCTTTTTCATAAGATCCATCATAGACACAAGGAAAATATGCCTGTCACACAGAGGAGAAACTGAAATGCTTATAAAGTTCTTTATCTGAGGCCCATTATTAGACAACAGAGCATCTTCCCTGCCCCTGCCCAGAGTATAGGAGGTATACAGTGAGAATCAGAAAGCACATGGTCCATTCAAGTAGGGGAAGGGTATAGAAAGAGTGCCCCAGTTATCCAAAATCCTTGGGCTAACCAGGGAACTGAGAAAGACTCTCTGGTACCCTAGGCCAGACTCTCATCAGAAGTGAGTGGCAGTGCTCCATCAGAGAAATTTGAGCTAATGGTACTTAGGGTAACCATAGCAACAAAAAACCCCAAACACAGATTAACTCTTGCTTAGATTGACTCAACCCTTTTCTTTAATGGCCTGATCGAGGAAGAAACAATTCTATTTTCAGGCATAAATATTATTTACCTCTGTATCTACTGTTCTACATAAAATGCCTAAGATTCAGTGGGGGGGAAAAAAAAGACACACACAAAAGCAAGAAAAGAAAAAACAAACAATGCATTGTCAAGATAAAAAGCAATCAACAGAATCAGACTGAGTTGTTTCAGATTTTGGAACTATAAGACAGCAATTTGAAAAATAACTGTGACATGTCTTAAAGGATTTATCTAGTAGAAGCACAAACAATATTCATGAAGATGAGGAATTTTAGCAAAGATATATATATATATGTGTAGATATATATATATGTGAATATATATATATACACACACACACTATAGGAAAGAGACAAATGAAAGGGTAAAAATTAAGAATGATATCAGAAGTCATTCTTTCAAAGGGCTATTTGGTAGACTAGGTTTAGCTGAGAATTAGTGAAGTTAAAGAGATCAATAGAAATTATTCAAATTGCAGAAAGAGGAAAAACATAACTGAGCATCCAAGAGATTTAACTAGTAGCAAACTATCTAACATGCTAATACTTAGAATCTCAGAATAGAGAGAGAACAGGGAAGAATGAATATTTAAAGAAATGAAGGATGGGAATTTTCCAAAGATAATAAAAGACATCAAATCATTGGCAAAGAGTGGAGACCCCCAAATGGAGTACAGAACAAAGAATAAAAAACCGAAGTGCACACACATGTAATTAGACATACTCATTTTCCAATTTCTCAAAAGTAAAGCTATAGAAAAATTCATAAAGATACAAATGAAAAAAGATAAACATTACAGTAGGCTCAAGAAGATTTTGAAGTGACATATCATAAAAGGCTGAAAAAATGCCAGCATATACTTTTATGAGATAAAGTGTTGGAAACAGTGACAGACTTTATTTTCTTGGGCTTCAAAATCACTGCAGATGGTGACTGCAGCCATGAAATTAAAAGACACTTGCTCTGTGGAAGAAAAGCTATGACAAACATAGACAGTGTATTAAAAAACAGAGACATTACTTTGCTGACAAAGGTCCATCTAGTCAAAGCTATGCTTTTACCAGTAGTCACATATGGATGTAACAGTTGGACCATAAAGAAGGCTGAGCACTAAAGAATTGATGCTTTTGAACTGTGGTGTTGGAGAAGACTTTTGAGAGTCCCTTGGACTGCAAGGAGATCAAAACAATCAATCTTAAAGGAAATCAATCCTGAATATTCATTGGAAGGACTGATGCTGAAGCTCCAATACTTTGGCCACCTGGTGTGAAGAACCCATTCTGATGCTGGGAATGATCGAAGGCAAGAGGAGAAGGGGACAATAGAGCACAAGATGGTTGGATGGCATCACCAACTCTGGACATGAGGTTGAGAAAGCGCCAGGAGATGGTGATGGATAGGGAAGCCTGGCATACTGCAGTCTATGGGGTCGCAAAGAGCCAGACATGACTGAATGACTGAAAAAGAACAACAAAGCGAAACTAAAAGACCACTAGAAAAAAAAAGTAGGAAACAGATTTGCACTGTAAGAAATATTAAAGGAAGTTCTTCAGTTCTTCAGATTAGGTAGGAACATGGATCTAAAAAACCTATATAAATCATAAAAATAAAGGTAACTTTAAAGAGTCATTTTATTCCTTATCTATAATTACTTGAAAATTGAAAAAACAAAACAGTAATGATACATTGTGGGGTTTACAACATATGTAAAAGCAAGATATATGACAATGATGGCAAAAACCAAGAGAAAAAAGAATTATAATTACACCGATTGAAGACTCTATATATGAAGCAGTATGATATACTTGAAGGGAAACTGTGATAAACTAAATTTGCATGTTGTAATTAGGTGCTGTGCTTAGTCACTCAGTCATGTCTGACTCTTTTGACCCCATGTTCTGTAGCCTGCCAGGCTCCTCTGTCCATGGGGATTCTCCAGGCAAGAATACTGGAGTGGGTTTCCATGTCATCCTCCAGGGGATCTTCCCAACCCAAGGATTGAACGCAGGTCTTCCGCACTGCAGATGGATTCTTTACCATCTGAGTCACCAGGGAAGCTCGTGAATACTGGAATGGGTAGCCCATCCCTTCTCCAGGGGAATCTTCCCGACTCAGGAATCGAACCTGGGTTTTCTGCATTGCAGGTGGATTCTTTACCAGCTGAGCTACCAGGGAAGCCCATGTTGTAATTACAAGGGTAACCAACTATGATGCTTTTAGAAAGATGTATATGCCTAACATGCTAAGAGTTTAGACAGAATCATAAAAACACTCTATTAATTCTAAAATAAATAGAAAAAGAAGAAAAGAAACAAAGGAATCAATAGAACAAATAGGAAAGCACTTGCAACCATAAATTTGATTATAATCAATAAAACACAATGATCAGTAATGGTAAAGAGCAATAAAATTTAGAATCCTCTAAAAAAAAGACTGAAGGAACATTATTTAGCAATGTTAGATATACAAGGAGGAGCATCATTAGTAGTTCAACAGACACTAAAAGGCTAAGAAGCAAAAATTATAAACATTTTATGCCAGTAAATTTAACAATTTAGATGAACAAATTAGGAAATATAGAAATTGATCAACTCACCCAGAAGTAATATAGAAAAGAATAGTCATATATCTATTTAGTTAATTGAAACAATTTAAACTCCAGATCCCGATGATTTCTTTCACAAATTCTACTAAATATTTAGGAAGCAATAATATCAGCATTATATAATTTCTTCCACACAGTGAAAGAAAATGGAACATATCAGAACTGCTTTTATGAGGCCGCCATTTCCCTCATGTTAAAAACTAGACAAGAAAACTACAAATCAATTTCCTTCAAGACATAAACACAAAAATTCTCAACAAATCATTTGCCATAGAATCCAGCAATATATAGAAAGGATAGTATCAATATATTATGACCATCCTAGGAATGCAAACATTTGAAATCAATGGATATAATTCACTTTATTGATGGGCTGGTGAAGACAATTAATATGACCATGTCAACGAATGCAGGAAAAAAAAAAAAAAGACATTTAACAAACAGTCATTCAAGATAACAGGCCTCAGAAGACTAGGAATTAAAGATAACTTCCTCATGAAAGATCTATGGGGGAATTCTTAATAGTGTTTAACATTCAATGAGTTTCCCTTAGTACTGGATACAACAAGGATGCCTTCAGCAATCCTATTCTACATTACATTGGAGTTCATATATAGTGCAGTATTTGTAAGAAAGAGAAATAAAGGCCATACAGATTATAAATTAAAAAAATAAAACTGTCCCTAAAATGCACCAGAACCTACTAGTCAGTAAATTTTTCAAAGTTGCAGAATTCTGGATTAATATATAAAAGTAACTGCATTTTTATGTATTAGTAATAAAACCTGGAAACCAAAAAAAGTCTTATTACAATATCACTAAAATCCATTGAACGCTAAAAGATGAATCTAGTAAATTATGTGCAAGGTTTGTAGCTGAAAACCTCAAAGCATTGCTGACAGGACTTGAATGAGATCTAAACAAATGGAGAGATGAATTATGCTAATAGATTGGAAGGCTCAGTACTGTTCAAATGTAAACTATCTCAAACTCATCTATAAATTTACATAATCTCAGCAGTTTACTTTTGTAGAGAGTGACAGATTGATTCTAAGATTTTCTTATCGGGAAAAGCAAAGGAGCTAAAATATCAGGAAATAATTTTTAAAAAGAAGAAAAAAAAAGGAGGACTTATATACTACTTGATATCAAGGCTTTTGAGAAAGCTACAATCAGTGTGGTGTTGGTAAAAATATAGATAAATAGATTAATAAAACACAGTTATTCATAAGCTGATCCAAATTTATACAATCACTGAGTTTTGGCAAAGGTACTGTGGTATTCACTTTCACTTTCATGCATTGGAGAAGGAAATGGCAACCCACTCCAGTGTTCTTGCCTGGAGAATCCCAGGGATGGAGGAGCCTGGTGGGCTGCCATCTATGGGGTTGCACAGAGTTGGACACGACTGAAGCGATTTAGCAGCAGCACTGCGGGATTCAGAATTCTAAGAGGACCCCCATCACCTATACCCTTGTATAATCACCACACTTCTAGTATAGTCAAGACCTATAAATAGAATGGGATACACTCCCAAGAATATGTTGTGTTATATGGCAACATTGGTGCTGGAATAATTGGATATCCATATGAGAAGGAATGACCCAAATCTCACATCAGAAACAAAACTGAACTTTAAATGTATCATAGATCTAAATATAAAACTTAACATGTTAAATTTTCTAGAAGGAAACATGGAAGAAAACTGTTGTCACCTTGGCTTAGGGGGAAAAATACCTCAAATAAAATTAAACAATCTCAAATAGCATCATGAATCATAAAAGAAAAAAAATCAATAAACTGGACTTGATCACAACTTAAAACTTCTGCTTTTCAAAAGACATTAAGGGATCTTCCCTGGACAAAGACTCTGTGTTTCCAATGCAGGGGGGTCGAGTTCAATCCTGGTCAGGATTCCCACATACCCCAACTAAGAGTTCGCATGCCGAAACTAAAAGAAGATTAAAAATCCAATGTGCAGCAACTAAGATCTGGACAGCCAAATTAAAAAGATTAAATAATCAAGGATATACATATTTAAACCACGGTGTGGTACCGCTTCTCTTAGTCAGTTCAGGTTGTTTTAAGAAAAATACCATGGACTGGGTGGCTTGAAAAACAGACATTTATTTCTCGTAGTTATGGCAGCTAGAAAGATCAAGGTGTCTGGTGAAAGCCTGCTTTCTACCTCATTGACAACTATCTTCTTACATTGTTTTCAAGGCACAAGGGAGAGGGAACTTTTGGGGTCTTCCATATAAGGACACTAATCCAGTTCATGAGGGCTCCATCTTCAAGGCCTAATAATCCTCCAAAGGCCCCATCTCCTAACTATCAAATTGGGGGTTAGGACTTCAACATGAATTTTAAGGGTAGACAAGCAGTATATAGCATTCTGCCCTTGATCTCCCCAATTCACATCCTGCTAACATGCAAAATACACTAATTGCACCCAACAGGCCCCAATGTTATGATTCATTCCAGTCTTAGTTCATACTTTCATGTGAACACCTAAATCGGATAAGCATGAGACCCAAGGAATGGTTCACCCTGAGGCAAATTCTTCTCCAGCAGTGAATTTGTGAAACCAAACCCTTTAAGTGCTTCCTAAATACAATGGTGAGACAAGCATAGGAAAGACATTTTCATTTCCAAAGAGAAAAATGGGAAAGAAGAAAGGGATGGCAGGTCCCAGGTTAAATCCAGAACTAGCTAGGCAAATAATACCTTAAACCTTGAGGGTCAAGATTTATCCTGTTTGGCTCAATGCTCTGCCTTCCAGGCCACAAGGGTGGCAACATCACCCCTACAGAGTGGCACTGTAGTGAGTAGAGGATGGCCCATGATGGGAGGCAGCACTGGGCATCGTGGGTTGAGGTCCATCTTTGCCAGCTGCCCCTCCTTCGAAATGGCTGTCTCCCCTGGGCCCTGCACTCTGGGCCTGTAAAGGGCCTTGAAAGTGAAAGTGAAAGTCTCTCAGTCGCGTCTGACTCTTTGCGACCCCATGGACTACAGTGTCCATGGAATTCTCCAGGCCAGAATACTGGAGTGGGTAGCCTTTCCCTTCTCCAGGGGATCTTCCCAACACAGGGAACAAACTCAGGTCTCTTGCATTGCAGGTGGATTCTTTACCAGCTGAGCCACAGTTCAGTTCAGTTCAGTCACTCAGTCGTGTCCAACTCTTTGCGACCCCATGAATCACGGCACGCCAGGCCTCCCTGTCCAACACCAACTCCCAGAGTTCATTCAGACTCACGTCCACTGAGTCAGTGATGCCATCCAGTCATCTCATCCTCGGTCATCCCCTTCTCCTCCTGCCCCCAATCCCTCCCAGCATCAGAGTCTTTTCCAATGAGTCAACTCTTTGCAGGAGGTGGCCAAAGTACTGGAGTTTCAGCTTTAGCATCATTCCCTCCAAAGAAATCCCAGGGCTGATCTCCTTTAGAATGGACTGGTTGGATCTCCTTGCAGTCCAAGGGACTCTCAAGAGTCTTCTCCAACACCACAGTTCAAAAGCATCAATTCTTCAGTGCTCAGATTTCTTCACAGTCCAACTCTCACATCCATACATGACTACTGGAAAAACCATAGCCTTGACTAAGAGCCCTTTGGCATTGCCTTTCTTCGGGATTGGAATAAAAACTGACCTTTTCCAGTCCTGTGGCCACTGCTGAGTTTTCTGAAGTTGCTGGCATATTGAGTGCAGCACTTTCACAACATCATCTTTTAGGATTTGAAACAGCTCAACTGGAATGCCATCACCTCTACTAGCTTTGTTTGTTGTGATGCTTCCCACTTGACTTCGCATTCTAGGATGTCTGGCTCTAGGTGGGTGATCACACCATTGTGGTTATCGGGGTCATAAAGATCTTTTTTGTATAGTTCTTCTGTGTATTCTTGCCACCACTTCCTAATATCTTCTGCTTCTATTAGGCCCGTACCATTCCTGTCCTTTATTGTGTTCATCTTTGCATGAAATGTTCCGTTGGTATCTAGTTTTCTTGAAGAGATCTCTAGTCTTTCCCATTCTATTGTTAAGTGGTTGCTTTGTGCTCACTGCTGTGCTGTGCTAAGTGGCTTCAGTTCTGTCTGACTCTTTGTAAACCTATGAACTAAGAGGACCCTAGTGGGCTATGGGATTCTCCAGGGAGAATACTGGAGTGGATTGCCATGCCCTCCTCTAGGGAATCTTCCTGACACAGGGATTGATTCCATGTCTTTTATGTCTCCTGCACTGGCAGGCAGGTTCTTAACCACTAGTGCCCCCTGGGAAGCCCTTTTGTGCTCAGTAGCTCAGTCTTATCTGACTCTTTGAACTTCCTAATATCTTCTGCTTCTATTAGGCCCGTACCATTCCTGTCCTTTATTGTGTTCATCTTTGCATGAAATGTTCCGTTGGTATCTAGTTTTCTTGAAGAGATCTCTAGTCTTTCCCATTCTATTGTTAAGTGGTTGCTTTGTGCTCATTGCTGTGCTGTGCTAAGTGGCTTCAGTTCTGTCTGACTCTTTGTAAACCTATGAACTAAGAGGACCCTAGTGGGCTATGGGATTCTCCAGGGAGAATACTGGAGTGGATTGCCATGCCCTCCTCTAGGGAATCTTCCTGACACAGGGATTGATTCCATGTCTTTTATGTCTCCTGCACTGGCAGGCAGGTTCTTAACCACTAGTGCCCCCTGGGAAGCCCTTTTGTGCTCAGTAGCTCAGTCTTATCTGACTCTTTGTCACGCCATGGACTGTCTCTACCAGGCTCCTCTGTCCATGGAAATTTCCCAGGAAATAATACCGGGGTGCTTTACCGTTGGCTGCACTGTTGGTGTTCTATTCTGCTTGTCAGGCTTTTTTTTTTTTTTTTACATTATAGACCTTTACGTTTTGCCTGTTTTTAATTTAACACTTCCTTTTGTACACAGTGTTGCTCTTCTTGTGCTTTACTATGAGAAATCTGGAGAAGTCAAGCCACAGACCCTCACTTTACCTAAAAATAGCTGCAGCTAAATATCCATCTTCATCATTTGCACAAAACAGTAGAATATGAACATGATTCAGCAAAGTTATTTACTACTTCATCACAAGGATCATCTTTCCTCCAGTGTCCAATAGCATGATCATCATTTTTAATGGATACCTCATTAGAATGATCCTTACCATGCATGTTTTCATTGACATTAGGATTACTTAAGTATTCTCCCAGAAGATTGAGGCTTTCTCTATAGCTCTCCTCTTTTCTTTTTGAGTCTTTTACTAGCATTGCCCTTGAAGATCTGTACACAGCAACGAAGGCTTTTTGTACCTTGAACCTCAAAACTCTTCCAGTTTCCAACTACTACCCAGTTCCAAAGCTGCTTCTACATTTGAAATTATTTGTTATAGCAGCATACTCCTCCTGGTACCAATTCCTATCTTAGCACAGTTGGAACACTATAGCAAAAATATTGGGTGGTCTGAAAGGCAAACATTTATTCTCACAGTTATAGAGGCTGTAAAGTCCAAGATTAAGGGGTCAGCAAATTAGGGGTCTGGTCAGAGTGTACTTCCTGGTTCATGGATGGTCATCTCTTCATTGTGTCTTCCTCCACAGAAGGACAAGGAAGCTTTTTGGAATCTCTTTTATAAAGACATTAATCCCATTCTAAGAACTCCACTTTTATCTCGTTAACTTTCAAAGTTCCCACTTTCTGATACCACATGAGAGGTTAGAATTTCAACAGAGGAACTTGGGGCAGGGCAGTTGGGGGAGGGTACAGACATTCAGTCTATTGCACTAGTCCTTTCCCCTTATAATGTTTCTTTTTTTAATGGATAATATCAAGTGCTAATGAAGAAACAGAGAAATTGGCACTCATACACACATTGTTGTTGTGTAAGCAAAATGGAAAATGGCCTGTGGAAGATTTACAAAGTTAATCAAATACTTATTATATACTACTCATCCACTCCACTCCTAATTCCAAGAAAAGTGATCATTTATGTTCACACAGTCTTCTACATGAAAGATTACAGCAGCTTTATTTATAATTACCTCAAACTAGAAATAACACAAATATCTATCAATTTGTGTGTGGTAAACTATTCGTGGTACATTCATATGACAGAATATCATACTGTATTAATAGTCAGTAATCTCATGTGCATTATTTTAAGTGAAAAAAGTCAGACTCAAACAATTATATAGTGCAGGTTTCTAGTTATACTACAGTCTGAAAAAGGCAGAATCGAAGGGGCAGGGAAAAGATCAGTGATTTTCTGGGACTAAGAGTGTGTGAGGGACTTGCCTAAAAATGGGCTAGAGGAAACATTTGAGATGGTGGAAATGATTTATGTTTTGAATATAGTGGTCATTACTCAACTATGCATTTGTTCAGATTCACAGGACTAGGTATCAAAAGGTGGGAAAAAGTTTTGGAAATAAATTATACATCAATGAACCTGACTTTGAAAACTAAGAAAATGGACACAACACTGCACTGGCAGAGTCTCCGATGTAACTATACTGGAACTCTACTGAAGGCTTATGACTTCCGGGGTAAGACTTGGACAGGAAGCTGCAATTAACTTTGGTTGATTTTAGTGTTTAGCTCAATAGTGGCTGTCCTGTGGCAGGCAGCTGTGCACATGTTCCTGCAGAAGCTTGCACAAAGCTCAAGGGAGCCAGGGGGGCAGTAAGGACCCTGTCCTCCAGTTGTCAGGGATCCATGTTCTGACTGCTGCTTCTGCAATAGACGTGCAGACAAAGAGGAGAGCAGGCTTTTTGTCCTTCCTACCTTGTTGCAAGGCCCTCGTTCTCCAGCTAAAGTGACTTTCAGGGGATTTAAATGGCTAGTGCGCATTGTTTTTGGTTTCTCAGTTATTCTTTTTCTCCTTTTGGGAGCCAGATATTGAAGACTGCTGCTGCTAAGTCGCGTCAGTCGTGTCCGACTCTGTGTGACCCCATAGACGGCAGCCCACCAGGTTCCCCCGCCCCTGGGATTCTCCAGGCAAGAACAGTGGAGTGGGTTGCCATTTCCTTCTCCAATGCATGAAAGTGAAAAGTGAAAGTGAAGTCGCTCAATTGCGCCCAACTCTTAGTGATCCCATGGATTGCAGCCTACCAGGCTTCTCTGTCCATGGGATTTTCCAGGCAAGAGTATTGGAGTGGGTTGCCATTGCCTTCTCCGATTAAAGACTAGTACACTCAAAAGCAACTACATATACAGGGAAAATTAGGAAGCCACCATCCATGCTCAGGGGAAGGTACAGTCTCAGAAGAGACCTAAAAAGATCTTAAGTTTACATCTCAGGCTGTTCCTCAACTTATACACAGCCTAAAATAAAGCCACACCAAAACAAAAGCATAAAACAGCAAACCCTGGGAAATGCAGAGAATCTTATTTTCAGAATTATCATATCATTATATTTGAATATCCAATTTTCAACAAAAAATCCACAAGCCATGCCAAAAACAAACAAACAAACAAAAATCAGGAAAGCATGGCCTGGGTCAGGAAGATCCCCTGAAGAAGGGAATGACAACCTACTCCAGTATTCTTGCCTGGAGAATTCCATGGACAGAGGAGCCTGACAGGCCACTGTCCATAGGGTTGCAAAGAGCTGGACACAGCTGAAGCAACTTAGCATTGCACAGGGCTTATTCAAAAGAAAAAAAAAAAAACACACACTGTCCCAGGGTAAGACAAGATGGCAGAACTTCTAGACAAATATTTAAAACAATTTTCTTAAAGATACTCAAAGGACTGAAGAAAGTTGTGGAGAAAGTCATGAAAACAATATATGAACAAATGCAAATATCAGTTATGAGTCAAAAAACCTAGAAAGAAACCAAAAAGAAATTTTGGAACTGAAAATTCCATAACAACTGAAATTAAAAAATTAGCTAAAGGGATTTAAGGACAGATTTGATCAGGCAGACAAAAAGAGTCAGTGACCTTGAAAATACTACAATTTAAATTATTAAGACTGAGGGACAGGAGAAAAAAAGAAAAAAAGTGAACTGAGCCTAAGGACCTGTGTGAGACCATCAAGGAAACCAACTTATGCACTGTGGGAGTCCCAGAAAGAGAAGGGAGAAAACAAGCAGAGAGATTACTTGAAGAACAGTCAAAAACTTGCCAAGTTTGACAAAATACCTAAATATACATCCATGAATTGGATGCACGCATATATACTGAAGAAACACAATGAATTCCAAGTAGGATGAACTTAAAGATAGATCATTGCCAAGACACATTACAATCAAACTTTCAAGTAGAGAAGGACATTACATATTATTAAGGGTTTCCCAGGTGGTGCTAGTGGTAAAGAATCTGCCTGCCAGTGTAGGAAATGCAAGAGATGCGGGGTTCGGTCTCTGAGTCAGGAAGATTCCTTGTAGAAGGACACTGCAACCCACTCCAGTACTCTTGCCTGGAAAATCCCATAGACAGAGGAATCTGGCAGGCTATAGTTGATGGGATCACAGAGTCAGACACAACTGAGTGACTGAGCACACATGTATTACTAAAAGTTTTGACTACAGCAAGATGATATAACAAATATAAATATTTATGCATCTGATAGAAGAACATCAAAATACATAAAGGTGGCATATGCTAAAACATGGATTGACCTTGAGGACAATATACTAAGTGAAATGTCAACTACAAAAGGAAACATAGTGTATGATTCTCCTTATATCAGATAATTAAAGCATCCAGCATCATAAAGATAGCATGTAGAATGGGGGCTGCTAGGGGAAGTGGTGAATAGGGGATTTATTATTTAATGGGAATAGAGCTTCAGTTTTGAAAGATGAGAGGCAGTGATGGAAGGTGATGATGAGTGCACAACAATAGGAATGTACTTAATGCCACTGAATTGTACAAAATAAAATGATTAAGTTGATGCATTGTACGTTGCATATACCACAAAAGAATTAAAAATAAAAACAGAGAGAGGAGAAAAATTGGCAATAACAGAGACAACTTTTTAAAGGAATATTCTTATAACAAAAAAGCAGAAACAAGGGCCTGGCAATGGAATATTGCTGGAATGAAAAGGTTGGCCTTAGGGAGCAATAAAAATATTTGCTCTCTGCTGCTGCTGCTAAGTCGCTTTAGTCGTGCTGACTCTGTGCAACCCCATAGACGGCAGCCCACCAGGCTCTGCCGTCCCTGGGATTCTCCAGGCAAGAACACTGGAGTGGGTCGCCATTTCCTTCTCCAGTGCATGAAAGGGAAAAGTGAAAGTGAAGTCGCTCAATCGTACCCAACTCTTAGCGACCCCATGGACTGCAGCCTACCAGGCTTCTCTGTCCATGGGATTTTCCAGGCAAGAGTACTGGAGTGGGCTGCCATTGCCTGCTCTCTAGTAGAATCAAGTAATAGTAGCGATATATACAACAATAAAATAATAACTGACACAGATTCAGCACTTATTTGGTGTCAGGCATTATTCAAAGACTTTCTTATATAGATACATGTTACCTTGATGACAATGATATGATGATATGCAATAGCTACAGTTCCGAGTCCTCTTTCACAAATAAGGAAACTGAGACACAGAGAGGTTATGCAGTTTGCTTAATTAGGCAGTTAGTCTGATTCTAGGATTTGTTCACCAACAAGACAGATGTCCTTACAGTTTTGACTAGGAAATTGAGACTGATTTAGGTCCATGAACTTGTCTAGGATCATAGAACTGCTGGGTTGGTCAATAAGAGCTAACTGAATTCTTCGTATAGTGCCCTGTGCATATCTGGGATTTCCAGGTGGTACTAGTGATAAAGAACCCACCTACCAATGCAGGAGATGTAAGAGACATGGGTTCAATCCCTGAGTCAGGAAGATGACCTGGAAGAGGGCATTGCAACTCACTCCAGTATTTTTGCCTAGAGAATCCCATGGACAGAGGAGCGTGGCGGGCTACAGTCCACGGAGTAGCAAAGAGTCAGACACAACTGAAGTGACTTAGCAGGCACGTCCGCACATGCATGTTTTATACAAACACGAATTAAACTGTACTATATAGAAACATAGAGATATCAACATACACAGACATATGTCAGCAGAGCCATGTAATTTTTAATTTGGAAAGGACAAATTGAATTATCAGCTCCAAGCTCTTTGCTTCCCCCCGCCCGCATCTTAACCAACTCTCAATGCCTAACGGGGTAACTGACTCAAAAATGTCAGAGTCAGGGTTGTCTTAAAACCTCCAGCGTTGCCTAGTATAAGACCAGTCCACAGTAGGTATTTAATAAACGTTTGTTTAGGGAAGAGATTTGAAAGTAACCATCCTGAAAGGTGCAGTGACCTGAGTGCCCCAAGAGCGGCCCGGGATGTGTGCTGCACTGTTGCTGGGCACTGCAGCATCTTCCATCAGTGCTGAGTGCTAAGACTCTCTGGGCACTGGGGATGCCGATGCCAAAAGAAAATGTCAGACAGGGCGGGAGGCACTCATCATTTCCTGAAAACTGCATGGATGAAGAGTGCTAAAGATGCATCGCGAGTCACTAAAGCACCTTTTGTTACTAACCGTTCACGGGCAGCTGCTTGTCACCTGGCTTCTGACAAGAGAATATAGTTTTCCAAAGTGGAATCATCTTCCTAGGTAAATGTGTCTGTGATCTATTCCACTTTGATGGAACTGACATCCTTGCTGTTGGATGCCTTCCACGTGAAGATTTATCATTTAATTATAACTAAGAACATGGACTAAATCCCAGCTGCTTGGGGAAATTACTTACCCGAAATGCAGGATTCACAATAAAAGACTAGGGACTTATTTCTGATCCACAGACTCAAGACTCTGATTCCCTAAAAGTGACAAACGTTACAGACTCCCAAGAAAGAGAGAAGCCCTAATTATGAGGTACATGATGGATTCCAAATTGGAGAAGCACAAACATGAGCGCCTTTGAAAGGCATTTTAGCGGTCTGAAGAGATCAGATGTATTAATTCTCCCCTCCACGTGGCTAACATAAACGCCTGCACCTTTCTCAGCTGTGACCTACAGCGCTGTGGAAAACGCATCTCTCAGTGCCATGTGGGTAACCACACTGCTTAATTATTCTGTTCTTGTGAAAGAAAACAGAGAGCATTGCTTCTGGGCTTTTCATCTTTTGCTCTCATAACCTCAAAACAGCATTAAAGGGATCGAGCTTTCAGGCAGCCTATTTCATTAAGGAAATTAATTCAACCAAGAGGTCTGGGGCTTTCACCGTTCGCTGTAATGATGGATTCCTCAAATCCGGATGCAAGCATTGGAGGCACTTTCTTGCAAGAAAGCATTCAGTACTGTTTTACCTTGCAGAAATTTGAGCACCGGTTCTCAACCCTGATTATACATTAGAATCCTTAGGGATCTTTTAAAAAACACCAAAGCTTTGCTCCCCACTACACAGATTCTGATTTAACTAGTTGGAGGTACAGTCTGGGCACTGGTATGTTTTAAAGGCTCCCCAGATGATTTGGATGTACAGACATGTTGAGAATCACTGCACACAGTAAGACTTGCCAAGACAATGTTGAGCCATCAGGGAAAAGAATTTTTTTCTTTTTTGTTTTTTGGTTGGTTGGGGGTTTTTTTTATTATTTTTTAAAACTTTGTATAGGAGTACAGCCAGTTAACAACACTATGATAATTGCAGGTGGACAGCAAAGTGACTCAGCCATACATATACACATATCCATTCTCCCCCAAACCCCCTTCCTATCCAGGCTGCCACGTAACATTGAGCAGA
Source organism: Cephalophus harveyi (assembly GCA_006410635.1). Taxonomy (NCBI): domain Eukaryota; kingdom Metazoa; phylum Chordata; class Mammalia; order Artiodactyla; family Bovidae; genus Cephalophus; species Cephalophus harveyi. The sequence continues at coordinate 23,166 of SJYT01077306.1, forward strand.
GTTCCCTGTTGCTATACAGTAGGTTCTTGTTATCCATTTTAAATATAGGAGTGTGTACATGTCAATCCCAAATTCCCTAATTGTCCCAGGGAGAAGAATTCTGAATGAGGAAGAGCTCTGGTCAAAGCAAAGTCTTCTCCTTGGCTCCAGATCTAAATGGATATGTGGTTCCACCTTCTGCAGGTGACCCTACATTTTGGACTCTAGGAGCATTCTTTTCCCCCTCTGTGTTCTGTTGGTCAGTAGGAATTAGTGGCCTACAGGTGCTAATCCTCGGCTCCTTTACCTACATTTGTTGATATCTCAGCTATGGTTAAGTTAACTTTGTTTTAAATTAGAGGGATTTCTGCTTTACTGGAGGAGAAGGCAATGGCACCCCACTCCAGTACTCTTGCCTGGAAAACCCCATGGATGGAGGAGTCTGGTAGGCTGCAGTCCATGGGGTCGCTAGGAGTCGGGCAGGACTTGAGCGACTTCACTTTCACTTTTCACTTTCACGCATTGGAGAAGGAAATGGCAACCCACTCCAGTATTCTTGCCTGGAGAATCCCAGGGATGGAGGAGCCTAGTGGGCTGCCGTCTATGGGGTCGCACAGAGTCGGACACGACTGAAGCGACTTAGCAGCAGCAGCAGCAGCAGCTGCTTTACTGGATGGCTTCTGAGGGCTAGTTGAACCATAAAGAAGGGCTGAGAACTAAAGAATTGATGCTTCCCAATTGTGGTGCTAGAGAAGACTCTTGAGAATCCCTTGGACTACAAGGAGATCAAACCAGTTAATCCTAAAGGAAATCAACCCTGAATATTCTTTGGAAGGACTGATGTTGAGGCTGAAGCTCCAATACTTTGGCCACCTGATGCGAAGACCTGACTCATTGGAAAAGACCCTGATGCTGGGAAAGATTGAGGACAAGAGGAGAAGGGGGCAACAGAGGATGAGACAGTTGGATGGCATCACCAATTCAGTGGACCTGAGTCAGCAAACTCCAGGAGATAGTGAAGGACAGGGAAGTCTGGGGTGTTGCAGTTCATGGCGGTGCAAGGAGTCAGACATGACTTAGTGACTGAACAAAAGCAGCAACGTTGATGGCTACTTTATCTCCCATCTTTCGAACATTCCAGCTTCAAACATTATATTCCTCTCAAGTTATAATCACATTTCCCTGTTCCCATTATAATTAACCAATATTCATTTCCTCTTTTCATATTTTGCCTTGATAGTTCCAGATCAACCTTTTACCTTCATCAACCCAACCAAGCTATTCTTCTCACAGAATCAGTTATGAAATGTGATAGATATTCTGTTACATCTTACTTGACTTCTCAGCATCATTTGACAAAACTTGGTTGTTCATGTTTTGAAAGATTTCATCATTTGCTTTATGGGGTTCCTCTTTCTCTATTGGTCACTCCATCTTAGTCCTTTGTTTCTGGATCCTCTTGAACTTCCTGAACTCTAAATAGAGTCCAAGCGCCGAAAGGCTCAGTCCTTGATTCTACCAGCGATGCCACTTCAGGCAGAGGACCTGGGAGAAGCATGTTGGTTTTCATTCTTCTTGTCCTCTGATTTCCACCCATTTTCTCTCATTGGCTAAACTCAGCAGGAAACACAGCCCAAGGGGGCCAGATGCTGCAAAGCCAGGGAGGTTGAAGCGGCAGTAGATACAATATGGGAAATGTTACTGGACATTTGTTTACTTCTAGGAATGGCCAGTAGAGAGGGACACAGTGATTTTGCAGAAGAAAGAGAACAAGGAGTAAATGTAGTTTGTTAACAACTAGAGGTTCTACACCACTCCCAGACCCACTCTTTTCCATCTTGGTAAAGGGCACCAGCATAAACCTCACTGCCAAATCCCCAGATTCTTGAGTGTCTCACACCCATATCCATTTGATCCATTAGCAAGTTCTATTAGCTTTATGTGATAATGTAGCTTAAATTCAAGCACATCTCACTATCTCTTTGTTAGGCTCAATCCCCTCATCTCTTGCCAGATTAACCCAATGGCTTTGTACAAGGTCTCTGCTTTCATTGTATTGCTTGAAATTGCTTGCCTACATAGAAGCCATGGTCTTTTAAAAAATTTGAACAGATCTTGTTATTCCATTGTTTTAAATGCTTAGCCTCAGGCCCACAGCCCAGACTCCAGCCTGTCATTAAGCAATGCAGACATCTTGCAGAGAACACAAACAAACTCATTCCTGTCGTCCAGAGGTCTATAAGACTGATGGGACTGCCTCTTGTTTCCTGTTCCTCTGGACACCATACTAAAATCACACTGGCCCTTTTTTCTTGGACATACTCACCTTATTTAAATCTCAGAGAATCTGCAATTGCTGTTCCTTTAACCTAGTCTCTTTTCACTCACACCTGTTCATTTCTTGTCCTCATAATTTATTCAGGCTTCTTCTCAGAAGTTCTCTCTTCCTAGAGGGCTTCCATGTCCATGTGTGTAAAAGACAACCCTGAAGTTAGTCTCCTTTTAATTTGGTCTCCTTTCCTTGTTATAACATCTTTCTACCTTGACATTGTATTGTATATTCAGGCCGTATTATTTCTTTTTCCCTCCAAAATGTGAGCAAATTTTTCTTATCTTGATCTCTGCTATTGACCCAAGTAACATGAGCAATTGCTAGTATACAGTACATTTTTGAATAAATAAGCAAAAGAATCAATGAATGAATGGTGGGAATTTGCTCTTGCAAGAGCTGAAATTGCCCCTTGTGTAAATGCCTAAGATTCTGCCAATAGAAGTTATTTCCAAACGCTATATAAATCTCACCACGTCAATGTTGCTGAGTTCCATGCAAAAGTCAGAAAAGTGACTTTCTGCCAAGCTCATCTCACACATGAGTCCCTAAACTGTATTTATTTTGATCAGTGTTCTTGATGTTTCCCAAAACAACTCCTTTAAGCACTAGCCTTAACCCCATGTGCAGACTCTCAGCCTTACATGAAAATTATTCCATCTACTTTCTTAAGCAAATTGGAGATGAAACGTAGTCCGAGGGGCCAGGCCGAAAACAATCACCATGCCATCCCCAGGTCTCCTGTCTTCTACTGTATTTACTGAGCTACCAAATCATGCACCCTAGATTTCATCATCAATGTAGGAAAGCATTCTTGGTATACAGAAGGGGGTGTGCTAAGAATGTACCATCTAAGTCTCAGCAGAGCCCCCAGCTTAATCCAGTGCCAGTTAAAAAAAATAATAATTTGCAGAATGAAGGCAGAGTAGAAGGACGTGCGCTCATCTTTTTGCGGGGAAAGATTGAAGGCAGGAGAAGAACGGGACAACAGAGGATGAGATGCGTGGATGGCATCACTGACTCTATGGACATGAGTTTGAGTAAGCTCCCGGAGTTGGTGATGGACAGGGAAGCCTGGCGTGCTGCAGTCCATGGATCACAAAGAGTCAGACACGACTGAGCGACTGAACTGAACTGAAATACATCTTAAGAAACACAGGTTATGGCAAGGTAGAGTGACCTATTTATGATAAAATGATATGATATCTGAGGTTCATTTTAAAGCAATGCAGTGGAAGTAAAACAGGTTGAGATGAAACAAGACTGGCATTTAGAGTCTCAAAGATGGGTATTGAATGTACCCATATGCACTCTTTTCTATGCATTTATGTTTGAATCTTTCCACAGTCAAAAGTCAAAGGAAAAAAAGGAAGTGGCAAAAGAAAGGAAGTATAGGTTTAGCATACACTTTACAGCTTTGTCATTCAGGGTTGTCTGGAATTGTATTTCTGATGAAACTTCTAGCACACGCAGACTCCAATTCAAAGGCGAAAACTTCTCTCCTCTTTGAGAACTGATTCTCTCTTGAGAGATATAACTTCTCATTTCTGAATGAAATGGCATCAAAAGTGCCCAAATGCATTTTCCCTGTTGTCCTCTTCAAGACAAGCTTCTACATGTATCTAGATGCTTTCTGAGGAGCTGTTTGTGGTGCTGAAACAGGGACTCTGCAAGAGAGTGGCAGGCCTGGCACACAGGAGATCCACTTGTCAAAGTCCTCACATGGAGGGTGACTTTTCTGCCCCAAATGTTTCAAGCAGAGGGTCATTGGTGGCAGCAGCTACACACAGTGATGCTCATGGGACCTTCCATCCGGAATGAATAGGTCTACTCTCATCATTTGTGGTCCTAGATTTTAGTCGCTGGAATGTATATATGAAACTTGGAGAAAAATGGCTTCATTTTTAGATGTGACGCATCAGCCTTCCTGTTTCACTTCTCTTTGATATTCTCTTCTAAATAGCATGCATTCACTCCACCGGCCCCCATCTGGGCATGACTCTATTAAGCTTTACCTTTGAGTTGTCCAGGATGGTTCTTTTCTACTTACACTCAGAGTCTACCTAGTGCTTCTAATCAATTTATGAGTGAAAAATTCAGGCAGCCAAGTTAAGCCATTTGGGGCCTCTTATCAGAAAGCTTGTGCTCTTGCTAGAATTTCTTCTGGTCTTACAATTTTATTTTTTTAAAAAATCCTTTTTTAAGTGTCCTTTCTTCCTGCTGATGTTTCTGATCCAAAACAAGGAAGAGCATTGCAATCAACACTTAAAGCTCTTTGTTCTCTGGGCACACAGTGGGCATTCCTGCAGTTTCTCTGTTAATGAGCAGCAAACTTTGTATCACGGTGATTTTTCACTATGTCTGTCTACTCATGGGCAGAAGGATGAAGTTTATAAGCCACAAGTAGAACTTCTGACAGAGGGATGGAGGGCTCAGACTTCAGCAAGCTACTTACTCCATTCTGAAACAGGGTGGGTGGGCCTAAGGTGAAGTTATGAGGTAGCTGGCATCTGTCTTGGTGCATTACTTAGATTTTCCTTTCTTCTTGCTCCTTATTCTTATTTTTTATTATCTATTTCCCTGCCAGGTGCCCAGACTTCCCATACTTCTCCAACTTTTTCCCACTTAAAAATGAATTTATTCTAAACTACTACAGAATTTAAAATTAGTCTCTTACTTCTCACAGGACAATTTGGAAGAGGAGGGACCAACAGGAATGGATGGTGGAATCCTCATCCATTTTCCAATGGATGAGGATCCTCTGGAAATGGTAAATTCTTCCTTTTAGAGAACTTCACTAGACTCTTCATGGCTACAATGCAATGAGGGGGAATCTCAGAGACCTGACTTCTCACTTTATTTTGGTGATAATTAGCTTAGTGATTGAGGGAACTGACTTAGCCATCTGGATGTCTTTCTTCAGTTCAGTTCAATTCAGTCCAGTTCAGTTCAGTCGCTCAGTCATGTCCGACTCTTTGTGACCCCATGAACTGCAGCACGCCAGGCCTCCCTGTCCATCACCAACTCCCAGAGTCCACCCAAACCCATGTCCATTGAGTCGGTGATGCCATCCAACCATCTCATTCTCTGTCATCCCTTTCTCCTCCTGCCCTCAATCTTTCCCAGCATCAGAGTCTTTTCAAATGAGTTAGCTCTTTGCATCAGGTGGCCAAAGTATTGAAGTTTCAGCTTCAACATCAGTCCTACCAATGAACACCCAGGACTGATCTCCTTTAGAATGGACTGGTTGGATCTCCTTGCAGTCCAAGGGACTCTCAAGAGTCTTCTCCAACACCACAGTTCAAAAGCATCAATTCTTCTGTGCTCAGCCTTCTTCACAGTCCAACTCTCACATCCACACATGACTACTGGAAAAACCATAGCCTTGACTAGACGGACCTTAGTCGGCAAAGTAATGTCTCTGATTTTCAATATGTTGTCTAGGTTGGTCATAACTTCCCTTCCAAGGAGTGTCTTTTAATTTCATGAATGCAATCACTGTCTGCAGTGATTTTGGAGCCCAGAAAAATAAAGTCTGACACTATTTCCACTGTTTACCCATCTATTTGCCATGAACTTGTATAAAATGAAAGTCTGGAGCTGTAAGAGCCCAGATCTCAGCTTTACACCTGCACATAGTAGGTGTGCTTTCTCAGCGTGTACTAAATGAATGAAAGAAAGCAACTTTCAGCTTCATCATTTTGTGACACTAAATTACATTTTTGGCGACCTGATGAGAAGAGTCAACTCATTGGAAAAGACCCTGATGCTGGGAAAGTTTGAGGGCAGGAGGAGAAGGGGATGACAGAAGATGAGATGGTTGGATGCCATCACCCAATCAATGAACATGAGTTTGAGCAAACTCTGGGAGATAGTGAAGGACAGGGGAGCCTGGTGTGCTTCCCTCTATGGGGTCACAAAGAGTCAGTCATAACGTAGCAATTGAACAACAACAAAGTTCCATCTTAAAGCAATGATTTGCTTATGTGCCTCGGTGCCAGCCACTTGGCCAATGTGCTTATGAATTGCATTTGCTTGGCTGGAAACTTACAGAAGACATGGCCACATTTGTGGGTAGTTCAATTTCTTATAAAATGTAGAAAATTTCAAAAAGAGAGCTTGCAATAGAAAGACAGTTGGTTCAAGATTTGTGTAGGGGATAAGAGAGGTTTATAGTAGAGTATAGGTGAGTTATAGAATATAAAGCACCCATATAAAGTATAAAATAATGAAGAATACACAATAAAACATAATAGAGAAAGGTCATATCTACAGCTTGGTATACACAGAATATGTGCTTTCAAGCTTCAGACTCTTTACTGAGATGGTTAGTGATTGTTTCTACAAGCACTTCTTAGAATAGTTTGCAATTTCTGTTATATTGTAGTAAATATATCAATGATGCCAACTATCTATGGATTTTTAGGCCATTGGGAATCATAGTTCCTAGAATACTTTCTTTTCCTTCACTTTCAATAAGTTCTCATTTGAAGATGTATTAAGTGCCAACTACATTGTGAGTTATTCTGGCTATAAAGATGAAGAAAATATAATCCTTATTACTGAGAGTCTCACAATATGGTCAGAAAGATGGATAAGTTAACATAATTACATCATATAGTATTGTAATAGTTACATCTAAATAATATGATTTAATACTTTGAGATAATATAGAAGAACAGGGAAAGAGAACTTAAGTCTTACTAGCTGAGGTGTTAGGAGTGACCAGCTGAAGTGGTTTGAGCACTTTAAAATACATGGAAGTAGGGAAGAACATGGAAATCCATACCCCATCTCCTTTCCCCAAAGTAAGTTGAATTCTCTCTCCTATTTGAATCTAAGTTAAATGTCGGAGAATATTAGGAGATAAAACTGGAGTTGGGGGCAGAATTCAGTTTATGAATGAACTGAAGAGTTGAGATTGTATATTGGGTTAGCCAAAAGTTTTGCTCAGGTCTCTGAAAAACAAACAAACAAAAAACAACCTTTGGCCAACCCAATATTTAGTCATTAGGGAGTTTGGAGTCCCTTTGAAAGAAGTTAGTCTTTGCCATTCCTATAAATTTCAAAGTTAGTCTTTGCCATTCCTATAAATTTCAAAATTATAGTAGGTTATATACTCAGGAAAATGGTACCTAGTGATAGATACCCGATTGAACCTGAAAGCACAATTTGGGGCACGTCACTTGTGATTTTTTTTTAAAAATTAATGAACAAATTCTGTCATATACATTAAGGCTAGAATTATACTCAAAGTTGATTGCCATAAAAAGGAAGTTTACGAAGACATATCTGCTTACCCTGCAATCATTCAAGAAGCCAAAATATGGATAAAAAGGGAATAAAGAAAAAGGTTATAACATTATAAATAGGGGCTACAGGGTGTGACACCACTGGGATTAAAGTAGTCGACTCAGAATTGATAGAACAGGTAGATCTCCAGTTTAGCACTGGAAAATGGATGAATTAAAATAAGTAAAGCAGGAGGCTAAAGCATTTGCTTTGGGAGATTGCACAAATAAAGACTTGAAAGTGGAATTTACTATTATATTTGTTGGTAAGATTAATCATTTGCTTATTTTGCATTCATGAACCAAAGCCCATACGTTATTCAAATTTCTTTAGTCTCATCTGAATGTCCGTTGTTGCACTAGGATTCCAAACAGGTGAGTTAAATGAGGCAGAAACCACCTACTTTTATACTTGTGAAGCCCTTGATGGTGACACTAGGTTTGGGGTTACTATTCTGGAGGATGTGGATACAGCAGTTTCTAGGTTCCTGAGCATCTGAGTTCTGGCTTTATTCATTCAGAAGCAGTGGGTGCCCAGGACAGCATGTAACAATAATATGATTTGCTAAGCTTATTAGAGCCTATCTTAGCGTTAAGCTTGAACATACTTTGCCAGTGATATTAGACTACTTTGAAGTGAAAGTTTAAAAATAAAAATAAAAAAAGACTAAGGTCAAGGTCCAAAAGAATGATATACAACAATTGGAGTGTTGTTAGACAAATAGGTCAGATTGTTTGAAGAAATTCTTAATGTTTCAGTTGGGAGGGGAAAAATGCAGCATGAAACTCAAATACAATCTATTTACCAGCCATTGAGGTTTCCAAGGTTGACTTTTTGCTTGTCTGGATTTTCAGCAGTCTGAAGTATTGTTTTTTTTCCTCAGATACTGAATCTTTCTTGAAATTAGTAATGGATAGACATTGTATTTCCCTTTGTGCACAATGAAACGGCTCATCTCAAAGTCAGTAGGAGGAGTGAGAGGCTCGTCTTAAAGCATGGGCTCACATGCTTGTTGCATAAAAAATTAAAGAGGTCAATGTGCACCTGGACCGTAATTTAGGGGGGCATATTTTTTTCATCTGATGATCGTATGCTGCTGCCCAAGGCAAATCTGGGCAATTCTTTGAATATTGTTTCATGAGAACTTATTTATATGTGGTATTCTCTGGAAGTGAAAGTTGCTTAGTTATGTCCAACTCTCTGCAACCCCATGGACTGTGGTGCATGGAATTCTCCAGGCCAGAATACTGTTGTGGGTAGTCTTTCCCTTCTCCAGGGGATCTTTCTAACCCAGGTATCGAACCCAGGTCTCTTGCATTGTAGGTGGATTTTTTACCAGCTGAACCATAAGTCTATAATAAATTTAATCTAAACCACTAATTTTATGTCTTTAAAACTTCATTTGCTTTTATGAATATAAAGTTTTTTTTTTTTTTCAAATAACATTAGGTTAAGCTATCCTAAAGATATTATCAGGCCTTATTTTTTATTTGTCTTTTGATTTTGTCACTGTGTTATGTTCCGGGCTCTTGATTTGATAAGTTATTGTGATTTCTTAAAAAATAAAGATGGGATAAGTGTTAACATTCTCTCCAATTCCAGCGTTCTGTCTTGAAGACAATGTCCTGTCACTAGTTCACTCTTGGTCCCCAACACAGAAGAGAGGCACATGGACAAAATACAGATTATAAACTTTGCCTGTTGATATGAAGACTATGGATTTATTAAAAAATATTTATCAAATGCCTAACATAGACAAATATGATGGCAAATGTAAGAATACTGGTCCCTTCCCACAAGAACTTTAAATGAAAAAGAGGAGGAGATAAAATATCTAAGAAAATGAACTAAATACACTTGTGATAAGCGCTTTATAGGAGATGCCCTTCTGGGAATGTATAACACAGGAACCCGACCTACATAAGGTATCAGAGAAGGCTTTTTCTAAGAAGGTGAGTTTCGAGCTGACACCCGCAGCAGGAGTAAGATTACTGTGGTGAAAGATGTGTGTGTCATGCATATGTGCCAGGGAGTGTATCAGGAGGGAAGTATTTCAAGGAGAGGGACGTTATGTTTTAAAAAAATGTGAAATGGAAAGTTAACCTGATATATATTAGAGAAATTTTTAAAAGGCTGTAGTGAAAACACAGAGCAAGGGGGAAAGTGATTTAAAATGAGAAGAGACATATCATACAGGGCCATGAAAGGCAATTCAAAGATTCTGGATTGGATTCTAGAAGCTGAGGGAAGATATTTAAGCGTGGGCCTTTACATAATCGGGTTTGCAATTTGCAAAGCTCATACTTGCCTCTGTGTGAGAATGCATGGTATTTCCTATGGGAACAGTAGATCATTAACAGAGAAACCAAAATGAGCCCATGGGAGGTTGTGGTGCCTTCCAGCATGGAAGGGTTCCAGGGAATGCTTGTAATTCCAGTGTGAGTGCGGGAATAGAGAAAGATTAGGATTAAGAACTAGCTGGGTAGGGGTGAAGCTGGGAGTAAAAATACAAGAACATAGAGAGATGGCAGAACAGGGGAAGATAAACCAAAAAGGTCAAGTATTTATGGATTTTACCTCAGTTTAAAAATTGTTAATCATGCCCTTTCAAATGAAAAGAGAGTGCTCTTCATTCTTTTAAGAGTTAATGAGCATCTTTCATGACCAAATACTGTATGGGGACCCTGAGGATACCTGTATTTTAAGCATTGTACAGAGAATATACAATTTCTTTTTGTATCTGTTTGGATATGGTTAAGAAAATTGAGCTATTCCAATTATTCCTGGAATAAAGGGATTTAATACAGGAATTAAAGCTTATTCCGGAGAAGGCAATGGCAACCCACTCCAGTACTCTTGCCTGGAAACTCCCATGGACAGAGGAGCCTGGTAGGCTGCAGTCCATGGGGTCGCGAAGAGTCGGACATGACTGAGTGACTTCACTTTCACTTTCATGCATTGGAGAAGGAAATGGCAATCCACTCCAGTATTCTTGCCTGGAGAATCCCAGGGATGGAGGAACCTGGTGGGCTGCTGTCTATGGGGTCGCACAGAGTTGGACACGACTGAAACGACTTAGCAGCAGCAGCAGCAAAGCTTATTCATCTTGGACAACAACCTTCTGGAAGGCTGCAGTCAGAAGACTGGGGAGTCATTGGAAACTTCACAGTCAAACACTAAAGTGGGTGTTTTTCAAAAGTGCGATGATAAACCACTAGAAATTTTTAGTCTTTGGGAAAGATATTTTTCCAGCTTACTGTAGTGAAGAGATAACTCACAGGGAAATCAGAGAAACCACTACAGTTGCTCACAATGACCCCCAAAGAACAATGATCTCCCCTCCGTTCTGCCTTGTAAATGTCATGTGTGTGCGTATGCATGTGTGTGTGTGTGTGTGAGTCGGTCAGTCATGTCCAACTCTTTGTGATCCCATGGACTTTAGCCCACCAGGCTCCTCTGTCCATGCAATTTTCCAGGTAAGAATACTGAAGATCCTTCTCCAACGGATCTTCCTGACTCAAGGATTGAACCCAGGTCCCCTGCATTGCAGGCAGATTCTTTACCATCTGAACCACCAGGGAAGCCCTCTAGATGTCCTGCAAGTGACTTATAGGTAAACTTAATCCCGAAGCCACATAGGAAAGGAATATCTTGGAATGTAGCTCTTGGCTTCCTCTCTGCATTATAGAGGATATTGTAGAGTAGAAGTGTGTTAATATGTGTTCTCGTAAAGTTGACTCTAAGATGGAGTTAAACATGCAGTTTTTATTAGGGGACCTGCCTGTGAGAGAAAAATGAAGAGGAAGCTGAGAAAGCTGGGAGAGATGTCAGACCATGATGCTCTTATGATTAGTATACAAAGGAAAAGGGAAGAAGGGTTAAGTGGAAGTGACATAGACCACAGCGCAGTCTAATGAAGATTTGCCAAAGTTTCAGGGAGACTTCAAACCAAAGTTGGTCACTGGAGGAGTCCCAGGTCTCTCAGAAAGATGTCTGCTCTATATCCTTGCTACACTCAGTCATCAACTGGAAGAAGCCCATGGCAAGGGTGGTCTCAATGAAAATGTGGTGATGAATCTCAGAGCACGCAGCAGGGGCCTTTCTCCAAGAAGCTCTCTGCAGCTGGAGGTCTGTGAAACCTGTTTTCATGGACATCACACTAAGAATCAAGTGAAAAGCTGGCATCTAATAATCGAGCAGAGTCCACTTTTTTGTCAACTTCGTATCTATACTTCCCCTTTAACCCATGTTCAACTTCAGAAGAAAGAGGAGAACAGCATCTGATGCAGCTCTTCTGACTACAACCAAACACATCCTCATCTCTGCACAAAAAAAGGAGATACTACGTCATGGATGCGACTTTATTTACCCTGGGTGATATTCATCACTCTTCTAACAAGTCACAATCCTTTTGATATCCTTCAACTTAAACAATGAGTTATAGAGTTAACGGCTATTAACATATCTTATATCAGATAAAAAGTGAATTGGAGAAGGAAAAGATAAATTGCTTTATATATATATATATATGCAAAATAATGAGAAACATGGATGACTAATCCAGTTCCCATTCCTGAAACTAGTCATAAGGCTAAAACTGCATTTTGACACTTTCTTCCTCCACTGTTCATTTCATATTCCCTTTGTACTCAGCCAGTACCCCAGCTGGTGTGGTTTTTATCCTGGTGGGTCTCTACTTTTAGTAGTTTTGCTTGTATTTTGTTATTGTAGTTTCTCAGAAATGTTTACTATGGAATGTGGGGATACTAAGAGGGTCCTCAGAGAATCCCTTGGGTTCCAGGCATTCTCCTTTATGCCCCAGCGAGTGACAGTAACTCTGTTTCCCCTTGATAGGTCACCTAGCCAATGTATAAACTCCTTTGTTCATTTGAGACACCCAAAGTGACCAGGTGTCAGTCTCAATTTTTAGGACAAGGAAGCCCTTGTTTAGGACAAGAAACCCCAAGGACTTGGAAGCTTCTTTGTTTTGGAAACCAAGACCTCTGATCAAAAGGAAATCAAAGTTTTGGGGATGAGAAACAAAAGACTTCTACTGGGTCACGGGATGTCATAGTGAGATGATTCATTCTCATTTCCACCCTTGGGTTCCCAGAGCCAGGCATCCTAGCTGTGTGCTGGTTCAAATCATGTCATATTTGAAGGACATTAGTTTTGTAAAACTATTGTAATCCATGTGGTGCCACACATGAGTTCTTCACTCTTCTACCAGCCCACCTCTGAAAGTGATCTCCTTGCTCATTTGCTCAGTTTGTGGTGATCAATGATGCCTTGGTTCAAGCCCATCTGTTAAAGCCTGCAGAAACTATCCATCTGAAGCATCCCAGAGACGTTTCAGATACAGTTCCCTTCTTTTAAGAAGTTTCCAGGAATAAAACAGTCACATCGATCATCATTTCATGATTAAGAAATTAAAAATGCTTTAAGGGAGGCACAGAGAGTATGCTCTACTGATTAAGAAGGGGGAAAAAAAAAATCACTTCCAGTTTGGCTGTCAGATAAGCCTGAACGGAGAAGCAATGTGAACTCGAGGAGCTGCTCCAGGCAGTGGAAATAAGAGCAAAGGCAAAACAGGGAGCAATTTCAGGCACTCAGCAGGAACTGGCTGACTTGGCCAGAGATAAAACAAGTATAAGAAACAGGTGGGAAGGGAAGTTTGAAAGGCGAAAACGTGTAAGATCTTTGCAGGAATCAGGAATGTCCATCTAATGACATCTTCCTGCCACGGGAAGTAGGAGGAGGCTTGTCTTTTTGTTTGTTTTCTTCCAGAAAGAAAAAAAATTATTGCAGCGCATTCCAGCAGATGAAAGGTCAGAGCTGAAACCCTGTTCCTACTGCCCAGCGGTGTGGTCTTGGTACAAAGCACAAGCATGGAGATTCTCCGAGCTTCAGCTTCATTGTCGGCAAGTGTGGCTGATAATACCTCCTTCACAAGGTTAAGAGGCTGAAATGCTACAGCAGGCCACAGTACCTAGTTCTTTCTTAAATAAACAAGTCTGGATCTATGCATTCAACTAGGCGGTAGATCATGATGACGAGGGAGTCTGATGACTGTGCGTGGGAAGCGTCAGGAACCTGTGACTCACGTGCACCAGGTCCCACGGTGATTTTCTGAGACGGAATCTGAGACCAGGGCTTCCAGGACTCTGAGAGGACTGGGATCGAGCATGTAAGTGAGGCGGCTCTTCTTCAGACCACATTCTATCAGATCATGACCTGCGCCTTTGATTTTCTTTTCATTTCATCTTCCAGGGTGAAAAGTTACTTTAGGATAGTTTGTTGCATTATAAAACTATATCCAGTATATAATTTCATAACTTTGCATATTAGTGTGTCCATTGCTTAAACTATTTTGGAATTATAACAGAATTCTACACACTCTCAACTCCCCCCTCCCTGTCACATCTTCTGCCACATGGAAAGACTCCTTTATAGTCAGGCATTATGACCAGTCAATCAATGTAATCAATCTAATATCGGCATTCTCTTGTGATGTACAGGTGTTCTAAGCACTACACATAGAAGCTGTTATTTAATGCATGAAGCAAGGTATGTGCATATGAGGTATGTGTTCTGTTTTTTTTTTTTAATTTTTAAATTTTTTGGCCACACACGGGACCCTAGTTCCCCAACCAGGGATTGAACCCACATCACCTGGATTGGAAGTGCACAGTCCTAACGACTGGACCCCCAAGGAAGTCTGAGGTATGTGGTAGTTTTACAGATGAGAAAACTGGGACAGAGGAGAATCAAGTAATTTGCCAAAGCCTCAGAGGTAGGTGTTGAGTGGCAGGACTGGGATTCAAAGCATGAGCGCCAACCGCACACGGCCCTGGCGCCCTTGCACCCACCTGGCAGGGCACCCGGAGGCAGTGGCCCCGTGTCCCCTGTGGTCCTCCACACACACCTGCATGAGGATTCCCCCCTCCAGGCTTTACGTTTCCCTCCAAATGAGACCATCTCACTAACACCAGCCTTGGTGCAGGCCTGCAGCCCTTGTTTTGCCTTCGATAAGTTGAAATACTCTTTCTCTGTCTGATCTACACCCTGCTTCAAATGATATTTCTGTATCTCCAGTTTTGAAAGTTTAAAACCCTGGGGTTAAACTTAGATTTCTTTGCAGCGAAATCCCTCCACTTCGGTTTCTGCGCTTTCCCTCTTGCTGCATCCAGCACAGGACAGGGCCTGTACGCTGTGTGTGTGGATCCTCAGATGGGCCCCTTGGCATGGAGGGTAAGACTGCTGAACTGCAGCATATTTTTTTTAACCTCTCAGCTGAGTGCAAACTTGAAATCAGATTGAATTGCTGGAGCCCTTAGAGGGGACTTCAAAGTTTGCACTGGCAAAAGAAAGAAACTACAGGAGTAGAGGAATTTAAGGAGAGGTCAGAGACACCTAGAAGAATTTCATTAAATTTTGATATATGGGAAACATCTTTTATTTTTGGCTGCCCATGAAAGCTTTATATAGATATCTATTTGACTGGCTACCTATCTATCATCTATCCCTCCCTCTCCCCCCAACTAATATATTGGAGCTGGAAATTTTCAGGGGGACACCTAAAGTTTGGGTTAAGTATGATCTAAAGTTGGGTAAAGTCAAGAGCCAAGGAAATCCGCATCACCAGCCACATTTGGGTTATAGTGTCAACATCTTAACTGAGCTACCACTTATCTGACATTTCTTTTGAGTCAGTCACCACCTAAATATTTGAGCTATATTAACTTGTTTTACCTTCACAGCAACTCCATAAGCCAGCTTGATACTGGCTTCCTTTTACAGATGGGGAAACTGAGGCACAGAGAGGTTAAGTGCTTGCTCAAAGTCACAGTTAGGGTGTGGCAGAGCAAGAAGTTGAATTTCATTTGTTTTGGAGACCATGCTCTTTACCACTACATTGTACTCCCACAATTTCTGAATTCTTATTTCCCCTATAAGAATTTTTCCTTGGTCTCAAAAACCTAATCCCAGACATCTATAGGCGTGACTGCTTAGACTTTATTCGTTGAGAACTGCCCTCTCTCCCAGCAATAAGAAATCCCTCATAGCATCTTCCTGCCATGGGCTGCTGGCCACTTCCAATTCCAGCAGGGATTGGAACCTGACCTAGGAAGGGCCGACAAGATTCTCGGAATGGGGAACCGAAGGTGGAGGGTGAGAACAGCACAAATTCAGGGAAGGTTCATGAACTCCCGCTGTGAAGGTTCCCATCTTCCTGAATCCTGATTATTAATAACATCTTTGGATTTTGTGTGACCCCTGAGAATCTTTCTAATAAATTTGCTATATGAATAGACCAGTTGGAGATGGCCTCTGCGACTTGTAAGCAAGGATCATGATTAGGTAAGACACCGTGCCTCCCGTTAGCAGCTTTTCCACGCAGTCTACCTGTCAAACAGTTCCCCAGTAATAAATATTATTTTGCTAAGCCACACACATGCTATTATTCTTCCCTTAGTAAAGGGAAGGCGTGCTCAAATACACACACACACAAGGAGCTCTAGCCATACTTCACTTTTTCTTTCTTTTTCCTATCAATTGTTTTCGTATTTTATAGCTAGACATTTCCTTTAGGTATTTTCAACATGTATTTATTTTTATGAAATATAAATATACCATGGAATCTAAATCTTATAATTAATACTAACTCCAGAAAGCATCATTGCTCAATCAAACTTAAATAGCACCTGTTGCCTTGAGATATTACTGATGCCAACCCTTCAAAACCATGGCATAACCACTCCATAGCAAAGGGCGCAATGACAGCTGTGAGCAGGGGCACTTAGGAAGGGCACTGAGGCAAAAGGTGAGGAGGGAGGAGCATAATTTTACTCTTACATCAGTTTGTAAATTAAAAGATGCTTGCTGCTTGGAAGAAAAGCTATGACCAACTTAGACAGCATATTAAAAAGTAGAGACATTACTTTGCCAACAAAGGTCTGTCTGGTCAAAGCTATGGTTTTTCCAGTAGTCAGGTATGGATGTGAGAGTTGGACCATAAAGAAAGCTAAGTGCCGAAGAACTGATGCTTTTGAACTGTGGTGTTGGAGAAGACTCTTGAGAGTCCCTTGGACTTCAAGGAGATCCAATCAGTCCCTCCTGAAGGAAATCAATCCTGAATGTCCATTGGAAGGACTGATGTTGAAGCTGAAACTCCAGTACCTTGGCTACCTGATTCGAACAACTGACTCATTGGAAAAGACCCTGATGCTGGGAAAGATTGAAGGCAGGAGGAGAGGGGGACGACAGCGGATGAGATGGTTGGATGGCATCACCGACTTGATGGACATGAGTTTGGGTAAACTGCGGGAATTGGTGATGGACAGGGAGGCCTGGTGTGCTGTGGTTCATGGGGTCGTAAAGAGTCAGACATGACTGAGCAACTGAACTGACTGACTGATTTTAATAGAAGAAAAACACTATTTCATAAAGTGAACTTTTGAAATTTGTATTGTCATTTGATTTAAAATTCAACCCATCACCTTATCAATTAAT
This sequence comes from Cephalophus harveyi, assembly GCA_006410635.1. Classification (NCBI taxonomy): domain Eukaryota; kingdom Metazoa; phylum Chordata; class Mammalia; order Artiodactyla; family Bovidae; genus Cephalophus; species Cephalophus harveyi. The sequence goes on from SJYT01077306.1 coordinate 40,279, forward strand.
ATCTTTGTTTAAAAAAGTAATTAGCTGTTGCATTGCTGGGCTATTTCAGTATTAATATTTCTGTTCTTTTTTGGTTCTATTAACTTTCCAATTCATCTTTGCCTGTTGCTCACATTGAAATCAACAAAGACCAGTACTGTGAGTGCCTTTTTTTTTTTTTTTTTTTAATTGAAATGGGGCTTCCCTGGTGGCTCAGGAGGTAAAGAATCCTTTGGCAATGCAGGAGACCTAGGTTCAATATTTGGGTTGGGAGNAGGCGGCAGCTGGGAGGAGCCACCCACGCCCGAGGCCAGGGCCGGCAGCAGGGAGGAGCAACCCAAGGATCAGCAGGAGGGCCTAGAGGATCTATCCCACGTTGAAGGTCAGGAACAGCCCCTCGTCCAAGGTAAGGAGCCGCGGCTGTGCTTTGCTGAAGCAGCAGTGAAGAGATGCCCCACACCCAAGGTAAGAGAAACCCAAGTAAGATGATAGGTGGTGCAAGAGGGCATCAGAGGGCAGACATACTGAAACAATACTCACAGAAAACTAGTCAATCTAATCACACTAGGACCACAGCCTTGTCTAACTCAATGAAACCAAGCCATGCCTGCAGGGCAACCCAAGGCGGGCGGGTCATGGTGGAGAGGGCTGACAGAACTTGGTCCACTGGAGAAGGGAATGGCAAGCCACTTCAGTATTCTTGCCTTGAGAACCCCATGAACAGTATGAACACACATATACACATTCTTTTTTATATTCTTTTCCACTATGGTTTATCCCAGGATATTGATTATAGCTCCCTGTGTATGCAGCAGGGCCCTGTTGTTCATCTGTCCTTTATATAGCAGTTTGTATCTGCTAACCACAAACTCCAATCCATCCCTTCCCCACCGCTCCTTGCCAACCACAAGTCTGCCCTCTACCTCTGTGAGCCTGTTTCTATTTCATAGATAGGTTCATCTGTGCCGTATTTTAGGTTCCACATATAAGTGATATCACAGGACCTTTCCCTTTTCTCTGACTTTCTTCACTTAGTATGATGATCTCCAGTTAGGCCTTTACTTTTGATTACACCAAGATTGCTCGAGAGGGGAAGTTCATGATGAGGACGGATGGACAATCACTAGGACCCGTGCATCTCTCTCTGTCTTGTGGTTCATTCATTACATGCCATATTTGGAGCTGTATCCACTTTTTTTTGGTATTTAAACTTTTAAGTTCAAAATGTTGCTGCCGCCTTTTGTTTTGGCTGTCTAAGCCTCCTATTAATGACTAATGTGATCAAGGAGGGACAAGCCAACCTCATCTTCCCTTTAGTGAACTGGTTCTCAACCAAGGGCCACTTCGTCCTTCAGAAAACATTCAGTGATGACCGGAGAAAATTGTGGTTGTCACATGGGTGGAGGGAGACTGCTGCTGGTATCCAGTGGGTAGAGGCCACGGATACTGCTCTATATCCTACAAGGCACAAGACAGCACCCCCACCCCCCAAGGTCACTGGTGGAGAAGTTGTGGGGCTCTCTGCAGCGTTACAGGGAAGGCGATGGGGAAGAGCATGACAGACCTGGCCTAAAATTCTGGCTCTGCCATTCACTGGCTCTGATGTTACTGGCAAGCTGTTCTTCCTATTTGTGTCTCAGTTTTCCTACATATTAAATAAGTAATAGTGGTCATGACTGTGTAGGTTTGCTGGGAAGATTAAGCAAATGAACTGATACAAGCAGAACAACTTAACATTGTTCAAGGCACATGATACTTGATAATAAATCACGGATTTCACACTCTTCACCTGAAATAGTTTTCTCCCAAATAAAATTTCCTAGGAAACTCAGACAAAAAGGAAATAAACATAAGATGAAAGCAAAAGCCCACAAATAGACACACAGACTCAATCACGATTCCTTATTCTAAGGCCCTGAAGGCCAGCCCCAAAAGGCCTCCAAGACCCAGCTTCTGATTTCCCTTGTCTTTCTGTTTGTATAGAGCACAGGTGTGGCAAATTCGAGTGATTACAGGGCCCAGACAGGTAAAATATATGGCACAGGTGGCCTAATGTTGGCATCTTAACATATAGGACTGTCTTCACTTCTACAAAGAAATATATTCTCTCCCATTTTCCTTGAATCATGTGGCTTTTTTGTTTTCCTGGTCTTGACAGAGACATGGGTACAGAGACATATTTCTCTCCCATAATCCATCCAACAGTACAATAAAAATGATAAGTGGTAAGTTACACTTGGCAGTGATGCTGGAGAGATAGTTGTAGGGTATGTGTGCCAACGGGTGACGGCAGACCTGGCCTTGAAAGGGCAGCTGCTACTCAAGTTTAGACAGTTGTTGAAATGTGAGACTGTAGGTCCAGTGGATGCCAAATCTTTTCACTTTCTGGCAAGAGCCAGAACTCTGGATTTTTATGTGAACTCTCTTGATATTTAAATGTTAGTTTATATTCTTGAAGAATTGCTCTGCAGATAAAACATGGCTGAGAACTAAATTCTACTGTCTCTAGACTAATAAAATAAGGACTCTTTTCTGCCTTTCAATCTCATTATCATGATTCAGAATTCTCGGCACTGTTGATGGCATTCACTCATTCAACAATTATTATTGAATGTCTGCTGTGGATCCAGTGCTATTTTACATGCTAGGGATATAGCAACGAAGAACACAAAATGCCTGCATTAGGAAGCTTGCATTCTTGTGGGAAGAGACGATGAAGATAAATAAGTATGGAATATACCAGGTGATGGTGTGGGTTACCGAGAGCATCCAGCAAGCAGAGAAGATAGAGCAAGCCTTGTGTGCTGCTCTGCTGTGCCCAGTCGTGCCTGACTCTGTGACCCCGTGGACTATAGCCCATCAGGCTCCTCTGTCCATGGGATTGCTCAGGCAAGACTCCTGCAGTGGGTTGCCATTTCCCTCTCCAGTGGATCTTCCCGACCCAGGGATCAAACCTGAGTCTCCAGCATCTTGTGCATTGCGAAGGGAATTCTTTACCACTGAGCTATGTTGGAGTCCCAGGCCTTGTGTGAAAGGCCTCAAAATAAAAAGTCATTTGAGCAGAGACATAAAAATGATAGGAAAGCAAGCTTACTGATGTTTCAGGTACTAGAATTACAGACGATTGGTACAGAAGGTGCAGAGGCCCTGAGGCAGACAGATAGGGAGGCCAGAGCAGAGGGAGTGGGGACCGGCAGGGACGGGCCTGTGGGCTCCAGAAAAGGTTTGGATTTTGCAACAAGTAGACGGGAAGCCATTGGAAGAGTTCCAGTGGAGAAGTCACAAGTTTCCATTTGTATTTATTAGGATTACTCTGGCTATATTGAGAAGAGATGGTAGAGAAACAGCCTATTTAGAGTCTCCGAGAACAGTAGTTGAGCCTGAATTTTGGTAACAGGTGTGAAAACAGTTGAAACTGGCTTTTAACTTAATGCCACTTTTCTTCAGTCCTCCCAGTTAAAGTGGTGGTGGTTTCATCACTAAGTTGTGTCTGATTCTTGTGACCTCATGGACTATAGCCTGCCAGGCTCCTCTGTCCATGGGATTTCCGAGCAAGAATACTGTAGTGAGTTGCCATTCCCTCCTCCAGGGGATCTTCCCAGCCCAGGGATCGAACCTGGGGCTCCTGCCAAATAATTGGCAGGCAGATTATTTTACCACTAAGCCACCAGGGAAGCCACTTCTCTTACTTACAGGCAAATTTTAAAGATCCCCAGGCATCATATTCTTTTCCTCTCTAGAATCTTCCAGATCTCATAGCTTTGTACTTGCCCTTCTACCCCTGTGCTAGACTCTTTCTGACTTAGACTATTAGATGAAATGGACTCTTCTCTTCCTAAGCTCATCTTTACCCCAGGAAGCTATCATGTTTCACTCTGCATTCCTTATCTTATTCTTGGATTTTCCAATCATCACCTGCACTCTGCATCCCCCATGCTCCACTTGGTCTGGAAGAGATTTGAGGAGGACTCCTGTGTGCTGGGTAATATTTATTTCTGGCCGTCTCTTCTTCAGTCATCAAAAGGTGGGCATCTGTGCATCTCTTATTCTTTGGATCAATGATTTTACCACGTCTGGATAATTTTTCTGTTTTCTCTTTAAAAGCTGTTTTCATTTCCTTCATTTCCTCGTTTCATTAAGAACACGAGCTCTGAAGACGATCAAGGTTCAAATGCTGGCTTTTTCCAGTTCATGGGTCCCGAGGTGAGTAACTCAACTTCTCAGAGGTTCCTGCTGTGTTAAACGGGGACACCAGGACTCATCAGACAGGGCCATTGTATTAATTGAGTTAATACATGTAAAGTACTTGGAACAGCATCTGACACAGAATTTTCATTTAATAAATGTTAGTTATTGTTATTCTTATTACCATTCCTTTTCCTTTTCATTATTTAGATGCTTTCAAAAGTATTGAATCTTTCAATGAATATTTAATGTGTGTACCTACTGCCCAATAAATCAGTGTTTAAAACTAAAATGAATAGTCAGTAACTTACAAACGTTTAAATATTCACTGAATGATATGATCACTATTAGCAAAATGTCACTTGAGTTGACTTTTTTTTTAAAACAGGAGGAAAATGAGAAGGATTTTAATTTAAATGAATCAAAGCTATTTTATTTCATAAGACCCTGCCAGAAAATGTGTGTAGTTTCAGAATTTTAAGTGGAAAAAGGCCACCTCCCATGAATCTTCCTTTAGTATTAATGTATTTATATCTGACCTGTGTTAGAGAATTAGGTCCCTCATGAGTGTGGAAAAAAGGAGGTGGGGGATGCTGTTGGAAGGAGGAGGGTGCAGGTTTTTCTTTTTTCTTCAGAAATAATAATGACCCCACAAGATCAGACTTAGTCTCATTTTAAGGAGAAAGGTGTGGAGAGACAGAGCAAAGCGATGAAAGAAAGGAAGCTAGATGGAAAAGGAATAGCGTGAATCATTTACAAACTTCACAGTGAGTTATAGTTGGTATTTATGTATGATTTCCATTCTTTCGGGAATTCAATGGGTGGAAATCCAGTCTAAAAAACAAATACAGGCAACCTTTGATTTTTATATAATTCAACACATGGCTGCCTTTACAGCAAAAGTTCTTAGGTTGATATTTAAAAGAAAACTCAAATTGCAGGAAAATCAGTCTGCTACTAGATTTTCTAGATTTTCCTTTAGTTATTTATTAATTTATTCCCTTGTCATTTTATCAGATAACTAAATCCTCTGGAAACCCTGATACATCCTGAATCCTTAGCTTCAAATTTCAGAATGAGCAGTAATGACGAAATGGATGGAAACAGATGATTCCAGCATTCGAAAAGATTGTGAAAGCGAGGAGCAAACTCACCAAAAGATTTTAAGACCCTGATGAGGGTGTTCATCTTATTTGAGTTACAGTGTAGACCCAACCAGACAGTGATTTCAGATCTTTATGTCTGTGTCAAGGTGAGACACAGCCCTTCTAAAGGCCACTTTTCTCTGAGCCCTATTACCTGGACTTACAAATTTCCTCCCTTAATGTCATGTATGTTTAGACAGAATGTTTATACATGCTTAAATGAAAATAGTTAAATGAAAACACACGATGAAGTGGAAATACATGTGAACATAATTGAGGCTGGCAGAAGGATTAACATCATCCAGATTCTAATGCTGTTTGGCAAGTGGTTCAGTTTTTCTGTTGGCTTGCTTATGAATCTGCTGCCTCCAGTTGCAAAAGGTAGTAATTTGGTTTAACCATTGGCCTGGTGTGCTCCATCTTCCTATGAGTTGAATACTTTCCATCTCTGCATGGTATCCTGTTAAATATTTATTACCAAACAATGTTGGAAATCAGATGGGTTTTGTATCCAGCTAAGACACAAATGTCCCATGAGGAGCCCCTCCCCTAATTAAACCTCCATATCCTGTCCTTGTAATAAATGCTTGACTGAAGAGCATGAAGGAATAACAAAAGTTTCCTGATTAGGCTAGAATGCATTTCCAATGCCTTAAAAAAAAATTTTTTTTCAAACCAGCAAGAAACCACCAATATAATATATCTTTTTCTTTCCTTGTTTAATTCTTAGGTGATACATAAGTTACCTTTACTTCAACACAGGGTAAAATGGTGATAAACTTATGAGAACAAATTTATTTTCTTTGTTAATTTTGGCTTTTATTATTGGTGTGCAAAGGTTGCTAGTAGAAGGCAAATATATATTTGACATATGAAAGAATTTGAGCAAACGGTCTTTTATTTCAGTTATAATGGTGAAAAAAAATTATCCCCTCTAACATGTGTTCACCAGTGTGAGCCCAGTTTCTCACCAAGAAGTCACAGTTAGAGTGCCTTCTGAAGGGTAAGGTTAAGTTCATTCTAAAACTGACATTACTCACTGATCTGTACTCTTGTTTGGTATTCTGGAAACAGTTCAACTGGCACCAAAACTACATTCGTATCTCTCCTTCCTCAAATGAATCTGTTAGGGTCAGGTAAGTTCCCTTGTGGCTCAGCTGGTAAAGAATCTGCCTGCAATGTGGGAGACCTGGTGTGATCCCTGGGTTGGGAAGATTCCCTGGAGAAGGGCAAGGTTACCCACTCCAGTATTTAACTGTATAGTCCATGGGGTCACAAAGAGTCGGACAGGATTGAGCAACTTTCACTTTCACGCTAGGTCTTCCCTGGTGCCTCAAATGGTAAAAAGTCTGCCTGCAATGCAGGAAACCCAGGTTCTATCCCTGGGTTGGGAAGATCCTCTGGAGAAGGGAATGGTGATCCACTCCAGTATTCTTGCCTGGAGAATCTCACGGACAGAAGAGCCTGGCAGACTAGAGTCCATGGGATTGCAAAGAGTTGGACACGACTGAGCAATTAACACTACTCCAACTAAGTCAATGTATGGAGAGTAGAATCTTTGAGACAAATGACCCTTATGCCTAAAACATTATACCTTTCTCTGTATTTTATATTATTGGATCTTACTCTTGAGAAAAATAGTTAATCTTGTTAAATCATAGTAACTAAGTCTCCCATTAGGCAACTCAGGATGTCAATTCTCCACCAAGATGGTTTCTGTCCACATCCTTCCCATGATGGAGACTGAGCGTAGGGAAACTAGACTCTGGTTTTCTCTCGCACACATGCTCCTCCTTGACTTCTTTTGAGGTGTCCTCCACCTTGTTGGGTCTCTGCATCCCTGGGTGTTCTTTGCTGATGTCTGCTCAGCTCTGGTTGTCCCACCTGTGTCCTTTGGGTTTCTTGTTAGCCCCTGCTGATTAATTCAGGCTCAAACATCCAAGACATATTTTCAGCTGTCAAAATATTTCATGATGTAATGACTCTGATCTTCATTCCAAGCCTGTAAAATGGGGTCTGATAGCAGGATGGGTTTCACTAAAGACACTGAAGGGGATTTTTATCAAATGTATAAACAGAATTATTTTTGTTTACTGCTCTTAGTTGTGTGTATTGAGCTGCCTCACATGGCTACCCCTTTATATGAATTGTCTTCTGCTGTAAATGAAAGGCCCATTAATATTTTGACATTAGATATAGGATAGATGCCAGGCATAACTTTTCTGCCAACAGAGCTGATATCTGAGTGAATAAGAAATTGGCATAAAGTGATAAACAGGAACTATCAGTCACTTTCCCTTCCTGCAAATGAAAGCCACAAGCCCAGGGAAGGGGGTGGTATCTGAAGTGACTTTGCCCAAGAAGTAATGTCTTAGTGAAGCAGGTTTGGGTCAGCATTTCTTTCAGAATATCCAGGCCACTTTTCCACAATATTTTTAACATATTACTGCACATAGCAGATATTCAATATACGCCTTTACTGTAACTAGCACTCTTAGTGCCTGGTACTGGAGAAGGCAATGGCACCCCACTCCAGTCCTCTTGCCTGGAAAATCCCGTGGATGGAGGAGCCTGGTAGGCTGCAATCCAAGGGGTCACGAAGAGTTAGACACAACTGAGTGACTTCACTTTCATTTTTCACTTTCATGCATTGGAGAAGGAAATGGCAACCCACTCCAGTGTTCTTGCCTGGAGAATCCCAGGGACGGCAGAGCCTGGTGAGCTGCCTTCTATGGGGTCGTACAGAGTCGGACACAACTGAAGCAACTTAGTAGCAGTAGAAATGCCTAGAACAGTGCCTGGCACATAACAGGAATTCAAGAATGGATGGTCATCATGCTGCTTCTACCTGGAGGTGAAGATGCTAGAATGAAGCCTTGAGATCAGCTTTTGAAGAAGTCAAGAAAATGGATGGACCTGGGGATTATCATATTAAGTGAAGTAAATCAGACAAAAACAAATATCATATGGTATCATTATATGTGAAATCTGAAAAATAAGAAAAATAAACTTGTTTACAAAACAGAAACAGAATCACAGACATACAAAACAAACACAGTTACCAAAGGGGAAGGAGGAAGATGGACAAATTGAGAATACAGGATTAACAAACTATTCTATATAAAATAGATAACAAGAATTTACTGAATAGCACGGAGAACTATATACAATATCTTACATGGGGTTGGCCAAAACGTTCATTTGGATTTGGCGGCTCACTTGGTAAAGAATCCACCTGCAATGTAGAAGACTGCCTGCAATGCAAGAGACCAGGGTTTGATTCATTGGTCAGGAAGATCCCCCTGGAGAAGGAAACGGCAACCCACTCCCAGTATTCTTGGCTGGGAAATCCCATGGACAGAGGAGTCTGGCAGGCTACAGTCTACAGAGTTGCGAGAGCCAGACATGACTTAGCGACTAATCCACCACATAACATCCAAATAAACTTTTTGGCTAACCCATAATAAACTATAATGCATATGTATATGTCACACACACACACACACACACACATATGATCAAATCACTTTTTTTATACCTGAGAGCAACACAATATTGTAAATCAAATATACTTCAATACTTAAAGTATAAGGTATACTTTATACTGAAAAGAAAAGTCAAACAAAATTTGGAAAGAGGTATGAGAGTCAGAGCAGAGAAGAGTCCACAACACAGGAGTTAAAGAAGAAATTTTTCAGATTTTCTGTGGCATTCACGGTTTACCTATTATTCTTGGAAAGCTTTGGCTCTCTCTGTACAAATGTCTTATGAGTCTTCCTCTATTACCCATAATGCCTTGCTCTTTTTATTTTGTTGCCCTTGTTAACTTTTCTCTTTCACGCCTAGCTGCTTCTATCTTTCAACAGCTCAAGAGCAAGGAAAATCAAGTCAGCATATTAAGGACACTCAGAATTGTAGGAAGCAGAGAGCGGAGAGGAAAGGGTTGTCCTTGCCCTCTCCTTTCATCAGACATCAGACATCCTGGTTTATCAACAGACGGTGATAGTTCTTTCAAAGCCAAAGAGGTGTCCAAATTCATGTTCATCTTTGGTTACAAAGTTTTCCCCTTCAAAGGTCAGCAGAAAGCAAAGATCAAAACCAAAAACTCTATTTTTATAGTGAGCCCCCTGCCCAGAGTGGAAATCCTCTAATGATGACCAGAAGCAGTGACTCCCTCTACTGGCCTTGTATTTACAGACTATGAGGGCACCCGAGGCTGGGCCGGCTCCATGCAGACAGAAAGGTGATTTTGAGGCTCACTGCTCTCTGCAACCCTTCCTCACCAGTTCATTGGTCAGACAGCACCTGCACTAAATATTTTTATGCCAAGGCCATGAAAATCCAGGGAGTGCAGCCATCCTCAAAATTTCCCATTTCTTACCCGCCATGGCAAGGTCACGAGGTGGCTGCACAAATAGCTATGGGGGAGATCGCATATGGTGGGGCAGGCGGAAAACAGGAAAGGGATTAGATTCAAAGGGCATGGAGGTCCTTGCAGAGACTTCCTTCCAACTAAGGCAATTCACAGAGGTCCTTCAGCTTAGGTCAAGTGAATGGGCTTCACTGCAAAAATTCTGAAAGGCTTCCCCTTATTCACCCTTGGTTCTACCTCCTGTTTTAGGAGTGTGTAAACCTGTGGTTTTATCCCTCAGCTTCAGAAGAACTAAGCTAATGTTTAGTACTCTTTCCTCATAGTGCAATGCTATCCGCTCCACGCTTGTCAGCTCTGTAAACCTCTAATCTCTAGGAATCTGATTCTTCTTGAAGGTGCAAATGATCTCTGCCCACCTCATGAAGCCAGCCAGTATCAACATCAAAAGGAAATAATAAACAGGGAGGTGCTTTTCAAACTAACACAAAAAGCAAATGTATGTGATGATTATTGATGCTGTATTTCACAATGTGATGAGTATTGATTCTATATATCACATTTTTCTTTTCCTAGAATTTTTCAGAGGCCAAACTGGATGCTGCTGGTATCAGCCTGGGGCCCCTTCCAACTGTTAATTTATACAAATGAGTCCCAGTCCCTACCATGAAAGTGACTTGATGAAAAAGTTCTCTGTATGTAGGGTTCCTGAGGGGAAGTGCTACTTCAAAGGACAAATTTCCCTGCAGGAAGAGGAAAGCCACAATACCCCGAAGAAATCAGTTACAGCAAATTCTTGCTCCTAGTCAACTGATGGAGGATTTTCTCATGCTTTTTAAGATTGCCTGTTTCTCTAATATTCAAGCCATTTTTTCCATTTGCCTTTTGAAACATTTTTCTCCTAATGCTCTTTTTTTTTTTTCCAGATTCACATTTTTCAGCTTTACAGTTTAAGTTCCTCATTCTATTCTCCATCCTTAATCCATTTTTCTTTTACATATTTAACTTTTCATCTCCTAGACTTTAGCCTTTTATCTTAATTTTTTATTTTCTCGACTTTCATGTGTTTAACCTTTTATCTCATTGGCTTCTTGCTCTTTATCTTCTATTTTACATTTCACCTGTTTTATCTTATTATTTTTAACTTTCAATCTTTGAATTTTATTGGAATTTGAATTTTTTATTTTTAACTCTATCTTGATTCTTTTTATTTTCTCGCTTACCTTACTCTCAGTATTTCAGTTTGAATTTGCATTGAACCATCTACCATAGAGTCATTGCTTTTAAAGAGTAAAAAAAGTAAAAGTCTTTCTTCTTTAAGATTTATTCTTATTCTTAAGTTTACTTTTATAATGACTGGCCAGCAGGATGGCTGAGGGTCAGGTGGCATAAATGAGAATCTGAACCTGTGATTTCCTTTAAGCTGTTTTTCAAGGCACCCTTAGAGGTGTTTCACTTGTTGGGCTGAGTTGCTCACACAACTTACACCAGAGAATCAAGATGATCTTGAGGCTGAGCCTTCTCTTTTCATGTTGGTGGTTGTTCAGTCGCTCAGTCGTGTCCAACTCTTTACAACCCCACAGACTGCAGCATACCAGCCATCCCTGTTCTTCACTATCACCCAGAGTTTGTTCAAACTCATGTCCATTGAGTCGGTGATGACATCCAACCATCTCATCCTCTCTCGCCCCCTTCTCCTCTTGCCTTCAATCTTTCTCAGCATCAGGTTCTTCTCCTATGAGTTGGCTCTTTGCATCAGGTGGCCAAAGTACTGGAGCTTCAGCATCAGTCCTTCCAGTGAATACTCAGGGCTGATTTCCTTTAGGATTGACTGGTTTGACCTCCTCACTGTCCAAGGGACTCTCAAGATCCTTCTCAGTCACCACAATTCAAAAGCATCAGTTCTTTGGTGCTCAGCCTTATTTATGGTCCAACTCTTACATCCATACATGACTACTGGAGAAATCATAGCTTTGACTATACAGACCTTTGTCGGCAAACGGATGTCTGTTTTCAAATATGCTCTAGGTTTGTCATAGCTTTTCTTCCAAGGAGCAAGTGTCTTAATTTGATGACTGCAGTCAGCCTCCACAGTGATTTTGGAGCCCAAGAAAATGAAACCTGCCACTGTTCCATTTTCCCCCAATCTATTTGCCATGAAGTGATGGGACCAGATACCATGACCTTAGTTTTAAAATGTGTTCCTTTGATTTAGCCAAGTGATCCTGTTTCCACCACTGATCCCACCAGTGCCTTCATGAGTTTTTGTGTGCTGATAATCCCTGAGAATAAAACTTTATTTGACTGACCTAAAGTAAGACCTCAACCCAGCCCATAACCCTCTAATTTCCCCCATTTCCAGTATTAAGCCCACTTTGGATCATATGAAAGAGATAGAAAGGGAGCATGTACTCTGCTGGGAATAGCTGATTCCATGGAACTAAAATGTAGAGCAAATCCAAGAGCTCTGTGTTTTTTTTTTTTTTTTAATTTAGAAGACTCCTTAGAGTGTTTATCATCTCTCTCGATGATGACTGGTTGACAGGTAAAAGGTAAAGATCTATAGGTGTTGCCTTCTCAGGGAATCTAATATTATTTGTATCTGAAGAGATGAGATTTTAGAACAGTTAATATTCTGATCTCCTAACTTCAGAATTTATTGTTTTGTTGGCTATAAAAGAAAAAATTTATCTCTCTCAACTTTAAAGATCAGATCTGAACAGAGTCAGATCATATGATAATGGGCCTATATATATACACATATAAATGTATATGTGCATGCTAAGTTGCTTCAGTGTGTCTGACCCTTTGAGACCCTATGGACTGTAGCCCTCCAGGTTCCTCTGTCCATGGGATTCTCCAGGCAAAAATACTGAAGTGGGTTGCCATGCCCTCCTCCAGGGGATCTTCCCGACCCAGCAATCAAAGCCCCCTCTCGAGTGTCTCCTGTATTGGCAGGCAAATTCTTTATCACTAGCACCACCTGGAAAGCCCATATACATGTATCTGTGTATATTTAAATAGACCGAATCACTCTGCTGTACACCTGAAACTAACACAGCATTGTAAATCAACTACACTCCAATAAAATTTTTTTAATGGTGTAGCCACTCAGTAAAACAGTTTAGAAGTTTCTTTAAAAAGCTAAGTATGCAATTACCACAACAGTAAGCAAATTGCACTCCTATGCATTTATCTCAGATAAATGAAGTTATGTTCACACCAAATCCTATACAAAAATGTTTACAGTAGGTTTGTTCATAACAGCTGCAAACTGGAAACAGCCTATGAGTCTTTCAATACTCAACTGGTTACACAAACTGAGATACATCCAGATTGTGGAATACTACTGAACAAGGAAAAAGAATGCACGAGGGTAGTATGAGTGATCCTTGTGGTGATGGAAATGGTTCTGTACATTGATTGGAGGAATATCCAAGTTGTGATACTATAATTTAGTTTTGCAAGGTATTTCAGCTGGGAAGAACTGGGTAAAGGGTATGTGCAACTCTCTGCATTATTTTTCATAACTATGTATGAATTGATGATCTCAAAAAACATTTTTAATAAAAGTAAAACTGTATTCAGTGGTGAATACTTAGCAGTATTAGAGATACCTAAGTTACGAGTTTAAAATATTTCTATGCTGGAGTTTGGTGACTCAGCTCATCTTGATGGATGGGGCCCTGGTCTGACTGACATTTCCCATTCTGGAGCCCAGGCCCGTGGTAATGGCTGAAGCATACGAACACCAGTGGAAAAATTTCAGGCCACTTGCAACCTCAGTTTGGAACTGGCCCTGTCACTTTTTCTTCATTCTATCAACCAAAGCAAGTTACACTGTCAAACCCAGAGTCAAAAGGTGAGAAAACACACTTCACTTCTTAGTGAAAGGGACCATCAAATAAGATGGCATAGGGTGTGTCTAGAGGAAGGGATTCATTAATTCAGTTGTCCAGTATAGTAACAAGAGTGAAGGCAGAGAAGGCAGGCACAGGTTTTGCTATGTGGCACTTAGTCGCTCAGTTGTGTCTGACTCTTTGCGACCCCATGGATTGTAGCCCTCTAGGCTCCTCTGTCCACGGGGATTCTCCAGGCAAGAATACTGGAATGGGTTACCCTGCCTTCCTCCAGGGGATCTTCCCAACCCAGGGATTGAACTCAGGTCTTCCACATTGTGGGTGGATTTTTTACCATCTGAGCCACCCAGGAAGCCCAAGAATACTGGAGTGGGCTACTAGTTCCTTCTCCAGGGGATCTTCCTGACCCAGGAATTGAACCAGGGTTTCCTGCATTACAGGCAGATTCTTAACCAGCTAAGCTACCAGGGAACCCCAGGCACTGATTAAAGTAGGTGAAATGAAGTAGATGCTCTTTTCTCATTGTTCCTATTTCCTCAAAATTAAGAATCAATGTCATGAGTTAAGATTGAAGATGTTTTAAGTGCTTGTAGAAACAAAAAGATACCAACGGTCCCAGGAAAGGGGAGAATTCAAGAACCAGAAATATAATACAACTATTGAGCAAAACATGTTGACAAGTTCCAAGTGAGATCACCCAGCATGGATGTATGTTTCCTCCTAGGCTGATTCAACTGTGCAGATGCTGCAAATTATTAGTCTGATGGTCGCACTTTGCCAGGTTTGTGATTTTACCAAGCAGTAGAAACAAGTGTTGGCTCAGGTGGTAAAAGAATCCGCCTGCTGATGCAGGAGACTCAAGAGACCTGGGTTGAATTCCTCAGTCAGGAAGATCTCCAGGAGAAGGGAATAGCTACCCACTCCAGTATTCTTGCCTAAAAAAATTCCATGGACAGAGGAGCCTGGCAAGCTACAGTCCATGGGGTTACAAAGAGTCGGACATGACTGAGCGACTAACACTTTAACATAAACAAGTGAGTAGAAACAAGTAGAGGGTTGAGGACATCTGCATGATAACCTTAGAATATGGAATTTAATCTGGGTAAGGAAGGGACCAATGACATTATAGGAACAGGTTGCTGTGAAAATTTAATAGGTTCAATGGACTGAAGGTCCCAGTAGGATCAAAGAATTGTGAGTCAGGGTGCTTAGATGGAATGGGCTCAAAAGACAGAACATGGAAATCAGAGAGGCTTGAAACAGAGGATATGGAGGGAGTGTGGTTATTGGTAAAGTCAAGATATAAGGCATAACTATCTGAGAAAATGACTGAGGTTGGGTGAAGTTCAAGGTCACTAGAACAGAGGAGATCAGGGTCTGAGACATCAAGGTTGGAAGAGTCAGAACTGAGGCTACTGAAAATTGTCAAAAATCATCCTGTGACTAGTGGTTGACAGAATAAGCATGAGCTGAAAACAGTCAGGGGATGAGAGCGATGTGTAAGTGACCTCAGCCATGAGGGCTGGAGATTAATAGAGTCTGCAGGAGCTTCACAGCTAAAGTCTTTTACAGAATATGGAGGACTATTTTCCAAGCAGAGCTGTAGGGGCAACGAGGACACGAATACACATCTGAGCCCAGGATGAGGAAGTGGGTGAGAGATAGACAAGCCACCAGTGGAGAAAGCTGCTGGAGAGAAGCAGTGTTCTCCTCCCTGAGACAGAAAGAACAAGATGGACTCGAAGCATTCAGAGAAGGACAATAATGGAAATAATGGAGATGTAGGTGACGAGGGATTCTGAGTTTCAGAGGGCACAGTGGAAAGGTGTCAGGGATTGAGAGAGGGTGGGGGATACATCCAGATTTGGGGATGTTGGGGGGCCAGAGTCTGAAACGTTGAAGGTTGGGTTTCTTGGTAGGGGTAGAGGATGGCAGCAGACAGGGTTAGAGGGATGAAGGGATTGATCTATCTCCTAGATGGCTGCAGGGAACTGGAAGTGCCCCAGAAGAGGAGATGGAGCCCCACACAGAGCCGGAGGGGGGACTTCTCTCCTGCCTATGGCAACATGAGGTCAAGGGAAGGATACCGACAACGGAAGTTGATTCCCTCCTGTCTCCTTTGACCCTGAGGACAAATATGCTGGATTGGAGACCCCTCCTTTAAGTTGTAACCTTGGTATAGCTGACTGGAACCCATGTGCACTCATTATTTAGACTTGAGAAGTTAGAGGAAAAAGACGATTTCGATGTCCTGGGGGAATTTCAAAATCTCTCCAAGTTCTGTAGTTAACTAAGGACCTTTAACTCTTCCTTGAGAAACAGACAATCCACTAAAGAAAGATTACCAAAGATTTCCATAAACATAGTAAAAAAAAAAAAAAAGTTAACATCTCTGTATTCAAATACATGCAAATTAAGAATACAAGGAGATAACAGCTGTCAAATTAGCAATGATAAAATAATTATAACATTTAAAACTAGTGGAGTGAGGTCACAAGAGCAATATGATAGGTACTAGTATAAATTATCATCATGCTTTTCTGGAAAATAGCAACATTCTTTAAAGCCTTAATGAAAGCAAATCTTTTGGTCTGTACAATTACTTCTAAAAATCTATCTGAAAAAACATATCAGAAGGTTTGACATGTTTATATATAGAAAAGTTTCCTGCTACATAATCTGTAAGAGCTAAATTAGAATAACTTTAAATATTAAAATTACAAAATGTTTTAAATTTTATGGCCCATTTCTATGATGGGAAACCATGATAACACTGAATATCATACTCTCAAAGAGATGTTAATGACATGAGAACACACTCATAAAATATTTTGTTAGCAGTGTAACAACTTTGTTAACAAGGATATAACAAAAACAAGACACCATCTATAATTCATAATTGGTTCTCAACATTGGCAAGAATCACCCCAGGATCACCTGGAAAATTTATTAAAATCACAGATGTCCTAGTCCCACCTTATACCTATTGAATCAGAATCTCAAGTTAACTATGAAGTAGGAATAGGGACAATTACAGTTTAAAAAAACACAGACGATTTTAAGAGGAACATAACACTTTTATAATCGGGAAGAACTGCAATAAATATTATTAGCATGTAAAATCTCCTTCAGGTCCTTGAAAACAAGACTTCCCCTCCAACTCAAAATCAACAGACTGCTCATACCCTAAAATCCGGCCTAGCCTCAGAACACAGCAGTCAGCAGGAGACTTTTGCTCTAGACAGAGTCAAGTTTAAGAGGTCAGTTCAGTTCAGTCACTCAGTTGTGTCCGACATAACAACACTGCAAAATATTAAGAGCACCTCTAGGATTTTTCTTCTATTTAAATTTTATTATAAATCGCCCAAACACAAACCTCAGATCCAATCACAACATGCGGTAAAGCCTGATTTCACATGACCAACAGATTTGGGATGAGAGTAAGGTAAGAGTGCTAGGATCTAGTGGCACAGAGGAGCTGGCTTTCCCAAGCTTCACAAGGCAGGCCGAGCTTCATAAAGCTAAAGCCGCTTTCCGACCAGGTATGACGGCGTTTGTTTATGTACATTATTAGAAGAAAACAAACAAACAAAAACGTGGAGTTGATTTCCTGCTCCTACACCTGTCCAGATACTATTCTTCATGGTTGATGGACACACATCCTCATGAATTTACTTACCTTGAACAATTCCACAAACATCCTCTGGTTTGCCAGAATCCATTGTAGAATTTATCAGTTTTATTTGTAAATAAGAATTTTTTGGTTTATTTTTAAATAAACCAACTTTTCCCCTAATGAGCTGCCATTAGCTCATTAAGCATTCCATATAAAGCCTTGGCCAATGCTCGTATTGATCACTGTGTTGCTCATTCTAAGGCTGAGGTTCTCCACAAAGGGGAAACAAGTTTGACGTACAGTTACATTGTGGTGGACTCCCCTAATCTCCTGGAAGAAACTAGGCTCTGGCTGTTAATGACCTTTCCATTTCCTTTGTCTCTGTAGACGTCAATTGTTGCCAGGTAAACTGGCGTAGCTCAATATAAACTCTAGTTACTGAATTATCATTTTTTAAGACCTTTGTCATAATACTAGGCAAGTTATGTCAGATTAGTATTAAATTTTCAGCAATTCAAAATGGGGATGTGTGTTTCAACCTCTATTCTTTAACCTGTTCTTTAATAACCTGAAATCACTCTTGGATAAAATGGATGCATGTCACTTACCACAGAGAAGAAAAAGGTGTGGCCTTCTCTTATATGAAGATTATGTAGATTTTTGGCAGGAGGGATTGGCCTTAACAAACAACTGGCTTTTTTGTCAACTGCTGACATAAATGGCTGCAAAATAAATATTACAAAGCCAACTCAATGATGGGAAAAGAATCCACTTGCCAACGCAGGAGACGTGGGTTCCATCCCTGTGTCAGGAAGATCCCCTGGAGGAGGAAATTACAACCCACTCAAGTATTCTTGCTGGGAGAATCCCAGGGACAGAGGAGCCTGGCAGGCTACAGTCCGTGGGGGTCACAAAGAGTCTGACGCCACTGAGCTACGGAGGACACATGCAAGCATATGACCTCTAACAGCTAAGAGCCTGGAAATCATATAGATATCCCCTGCTTTTGGAAAGTTCACTTTACACCACTTCGCTTTTACAGAAAACCAGTATTAGTACCTGTTTTCTCTGAAAGAAATCAGAGGAGGATCTGCGCTTTTATGGGAAAAAAGGTGAAAATTGAAAATAATGTTCAGTGTTTGTTTTGCAGTAAGGTGCTATTGAGGCAGCGGGCGCCCCAAGCAGGTAGGGCGGCCCCACAAACTCCTTCCCCAGAACTATACTCTGCATCCCAGCATCTAGCCACCAATGCTTTGAACCGGTGTCTGTGAGCATCTGGGCTTTATCTCGATTTATTTTGTGTGTCATTAGCAAGAAGTGTCCTAAGGTAATTGCTTCTTTTCTTTGCACCATTTGGGCTTATGAAAGGTTTCATAAGAACATTCCACCTTCCGATAGTGGGGAAACCTGTAATTATATTTAGTGAGTGAAATCATTTAGTTAGCTGGGCTTCTATTTTCAACCAATTTAGCTTGGAAAGTACATCAGGAATTTACATGACCCAAGGTAAAGAAACCATGGAGGGGCAGCTTATAATATTTGGGGAGGCCCTCTTTATAAAATAGAATTTAAAAAATAAGTGCAAGTTTTTATTTAGAGAAGAAAAAAATTGCAATAAATTACAACTCAAAATTACAAAAGCCTGCAAATTCCACAGATTTTACATGTTTTCAGGCTGTTTCTCGTGCCTCACAAAGTGTCCTGCAAGTCAGGAGCACTGAACCTTAAACCTCATTAGCTTCTTGGTATGTCCACCTGCATCCTTGGAGCTTTTTGAAAAAAAAAAAAAAAAAAAT
>SJYT01077306.1:72017-131919 GCA_006410635.1 Cephalophus harveyi
TTGAGAGTCCCTTGGACTGCAAGGAGATCCAACCAGTCCATTCTGAAGGAGATCAACCCTGGGATTTCTTTGGAAGGAATGATGCTAAAGCTGAAACTCCAGTACTTTGGCCACCTCATGCAAAGAGTTGACTCATTGGAAAAGACTCTGATGCTGGGAGGGATTGGGGGCAGGAGAAGAAGAGGACGACCGAGGATGAGATGGCTGGATGGCATCACTGACTCGATGGATGTGAGTCTGAGTGAACTCCGGGAGATGGTGATGAACAGGGAGGCCTGGCGTGCTGCAATTCATGGGGTCGCAAAGAGTCGGACACGACTGAGCGACTGAACTGAACTGAACTGAGGCATTATCTTGTCTCTAAATGTTTGATAGAATTCTCCCGTGAAGCCATCTGGTCCTGAGCTTTTGTTTTTTGGGAGATTTTTTGATGACAGCCTCAATTTCAGTGCTTGTAACTGGGTTGTTCATAATTTCTATTTCTTCCTGGTTCAGCCTTGGAAGATTGCACTTTTCTAAGAATCTGTCCATTTCTTTCAGGTTATCCATTTTATTGCCATGTTTTTATCATAATAGTCTTTTATAATCCTTTATATTTCTGCATTGTCTATTGTAACCCCTCCTTTTTCATTTCTAATTTTGTTGATTTGATTCTTCTCAATTTTTTTCTTGAGGATTCTGGCCAAAGTTTTGTCAATTTTGTTTATCTTTTCAAAGAACAAGCTTTTAGCTTTATTAATCTTTACTATTGTTCCTTTCATTTCTTTTTCACTTATTTCTGGTCAGATATTTATTATTTCTTTCCTTCTACTAATTTTGAGGGGTTTTTGTTCTTCTTTTTCCAGTTGTTTTAGGTGTAAAGTTAGGTTGTCTATTCATTGTTTTTCTTGTTTTCTGAGGTAGAATTGTATTGCTATAAACTTCCCTCTTAGGACTGCTTTTGCTGCATCCCATAGGTTTGAGTTGTCGTGTTTTCATTGTCGCTTGTTTCTAGAAATTTTTTGATTTCACTTTTTGTTTCTTCAGTAACCTGTTGGTGATTTAGAAAGTATTGTTTAATCTCCACGTGTTTGTGTTTCTTACAGTTTTTTTCTTGTAATTGATATCTAGTCTCATAGTATTGGGGACTTCCCTGGTGGCTCAGAGGGTAAAGCATCTGCCTGCAATGTGGGAGACCTGGGTTTGATTCCTGGGTCAGAAAGATCCCCTGGAGAAAGAAATGGCAACCCACTCCAGTACTCTTGCCTGGAAAATCCCATGGACAGAGAAGCCTGGTAGGCTACAGTCCATGGGGTCGCAAAGAGTTGGACACGACTGAGTGACTTCACTTCACTCATAGTGTTGTGGTCAGAAAATATGTCTGATATCATTTCAATTTTCTTAAATTTACTGAGGTTTGATTTGTGACCCAAGTTGTGGTCTATCCTGGAGAATGTTCCATCTGCACTTGAGAAGAAGGTGTATTCTTCTGCATTTGGATGGAATATCCTGAAGATATCAATGAGATACATCTCATCTAATGTAGCATTTAAGACTTGTGTTTCCTCATTAATTTTATGTTTTGATGATCTGTCCATTGGTGGGGTGTTAAAGACTCCTACTATTATTGTGTTACTGTCAATTTCTCCTTTTATGTCTGACAGTGTTTGTCTTATGTATTGAGGTGCTTCTATGTTGGGTGCATAGATATTTACAATTGTTATGTCTTCCTCTTGGATTGATCCCTTGATTATTATGTAGTGTCATTCCTTATCTCTTGTAATCTTCTTGATTTTAAGGTCTATTTTGTCTGATATGAGGATTGCTACTCCAGCTTTCTTTTACTTCCCATTTGCATGGAATATATTTTCCCATCCTCTCACTTTCAGTCTATATGTGTCTTTAGGTCTGAAGTGGGTTTCTTGTTGACAGCATATATATGGATCTTGCTTTTGTATCCATTCAGCCAGTCTGTGTCTTTTGGTTGAAGCATTTAATCCATTTACATTTAAAGTAATTATTGACATATATGTTCCTATTTTCATTTTCTTAATTGTTTGGGGTTGATTTTGTGGATCTTTTTTCTTCTCTTGTATTTCTTGACTATATAAGTCTGTTTAACATATGTAAAGCTGATTTGGTGGTACCGAATTCTCTTAACTTTTGCTTGTCTGAAAAGCTTTTTATTTCTCCATCAATTTTGAATGAGGTCCTTGCTGGGTACAATAATCTTGGTTGTTGATTTTTCCCTTTCAGTACTTTAAATATATTCTGCCATTCCCTTCTGGCCTATGGAGTTTCTGTTGAAAGATCAGCTGTTAAACGTATGGGGTTTCCCTTGTATGCTACTTGTTGCTTTTCCCTTGCTGCTTTTAATAGTATTTCTGTTTAGTCTTTGTTAGTTTGATTAGTATGTGTCTTGGCGTGTTTCTCCTTGGGTTTATCCTCTGTGAGACTCTGTGGACTTGACTATTTCCTTTTCCATGTTGGGGAAATTTTCAACTATAATCTCTTCAAAATTTTTCTTATATGCTTTCTTTTTCTCTTCTTCTGGGACCCATATAATTTGAATGTTGGTTCATTTGATATTGTCCCAGAGGTCTCTGAAACCATCCTCAGTTCTTTTCATTCTTTTTATTTTATTCTGCTCTTCATAAATTATTTCCACTGTTTTATCTTCCAGCTTACTGATTCGTTCTTCTGCTTCAGATATTCTGCTATTGATTTCTTCCAGAGTATTTTTAATTTCAGTAACTGTGTTGTTTGTCTCTGTATGTTTATTCTTTAAATCTTCTAGGTCTTTGTTAATTGATTCTTGCATTTTCTCCATTTTGTTTTCAAGGTTTTTGATCATCTTTACTATCTTTATTCTGAATTCTTTTTCAGGTAGTTTGCCTATTTCCTCTTCATTTATTTGGACTTCTGCATTTCTAATTTGTTCCTTCACTTCTGTAGTACTTCTCTGCCTTTTCAATTTTTTTTTTTTTTTAACTTACTGTATCTGAGGTCTCCTTTTCCCAGGCTTCAAGGTTTAATTTTTTCTACCTTTTGGGTTCTGCCCTCCTAAGATTGGTTTGGTGGTTTGTGTAAGCTTCATATAGAGTGAGATTTGTGCTGAGTTTTTTTGTTTGTTTGCTTCCTTTCTTTTCCTCTGATGGGCAAAGCTGAGTGAGGTGCTAATCCTGTCTGCTGATGATTGGGTTTGTATTTTTGTTTGTTGTTTAGATGAGGCATCCTGCACAGGGTGCTGCTGGTGGTTGGGTCATGCCAGGTTCTGTATTCAAGTGGTTTCCTTTGTGTGAGTTCTCATTATTTGATAGTCCCTAGAGTTAGTTCTCTGATACTCTAGGGTCTTGGAGTAAGTGCTCCTACTCCAGAGACTCAGAATTTGATCTCTGGTCAAGAATGAAGATTCCACAAGTGGTCTGTTATGGCATTAAGTGAGACTAAAACAAATACCCAAAAATAAGAAAGCAAAGATGAACCCCAGACAAATGGCAGTTACAAAATTAGGGAAATAATAGTTAAAATAATGGAATATACACATATACATATACACCCACAAGCAAAGTCAAAACAGTCCAACAAAAATAAAGTACAGTAGATTGACCTGGCAAACAAAGGGAATAAAAAATTATATTTATCAGTTAAGAACAAAATGAAAGCACAACCCATAAAACCAAACTAAAGCAAGGTGCCAATAAAGCAATGAAAACAAAACTAACAAATATGTTGAGATGAAAGGAAAGAAAGGAAAGAAATCAAGAATAGTTATGCAAAGTTAAACAGAGGTAGATAAAGAAGATTTATATACATTAAAGGTTAACTGCAAGGGGAAAAGAACAGTAGGAAAAGCAAACAAAGGAATAAATTTAGAAAAATAATAATAGCTTTAAAAATTAAAAGTTAAAATTAAAAAAAGAAAAGAAAAGAAAAAAAACTCCACAGAACTGCAAAAGTCCAACACAGAGGCAGAGGTTCATAACAACAATAAAAAGTATGGGTGAATATACACATATACATGTACACTCATAAGCAAAATCAAAACAGTTCAACAAAAATAAAGTACAATATGTTGACCCAGTGAACAAAGGAAATCAAAAATTTTATCTATCAGTTAAGAACAAAACTAATTAAAGAACAAACTGGAAAACAAAAATAAAGCAAGGTGCCAGTGGGGTTTAAAGCAATAAAAATAAAACTAACATATATGCTGAGAGGAAAGGAAAGAAAGAATAGATATGCAAAGTTAAATAGAGGTAGATAAAGATTTATATACATTAAAGATTAGCTGCAAGGGAAAAAGCATAGTAGGAAGAGCAAACAAAAGAATTAATGTAGAAAAAATAATAATAGGTTTAAAAAATTAAAATTAAAAAAAGAAAAAAAAAGGGGGGAAACTCCACAGAACTGCAAAAGCCCAATGTAGAGGCAGAAGTTTATAACAACAATAAAAAGTGTGACTGAATATACACATATACATGTACACCCATAAGCAAAATCAAAACAGTTCCACAAAAATAAAGTACAATGGATTGACTCAGTGAACAAAGGAAACCAAAAATTGTGTCTGCTGCTGCTGCTGCTAAGTCGCCTCAGTCGTGTCCGACTCTGCGCGACCCCACAGACGGCAGCCCACTGGGCTCCGCCATCCCTGGGATTCTCCAGGCAAGAACACTGGAGTGGGTTGCCATTTCCTTCTCCAATGCATGAAAGTGAAAAGTGAAAGGGAAGTAAAAAGCAATGAAAATACAGCTAACATATACGTTGAGAGGGAAGGAAAGAAAGAAAGAATAGATATGCAAAGTTAAATAGAGGTAGATAAAGATTTATATACATTAAAGATTAGCTGCCAGGGAAAAAGCATAGTAGGAAAAGCAAACAAAGGAATAAATGGGGAAAAATAATAATAGGTTTAGAAATTAAAATTTAAAATTTAAAAAAAGAGGGGGAAAAAAAAAAGCAAAACTCTACAGAACTACAAAAGCCCAACATAGAGGCAGAGGTTTATGACAATGATATAAAATGTGACTGAAGAAAAAAAAAAAGCTCAAAATCTTAATTAGCTTTCATAGTGCCAATAAAATCGACAACTACAACAGAGGGGGGAAAAAGAAAAAAAAATCCAAAGAATCTTCAGAGCAAGTGAAAATGTAAGAATAATAAATGTTCTTCCTGAGTCACTGCTGTTAGAGTCCTTTTCCTCGCTGGGAGTCACAGCCCACCTCACCTACCTAGGATGCCCTCTAACACTGTGCTGATCTCTGGCCCTGTTGTGGGGGCAGCGCTGATTCTAATCTGGTCCTACTCCTGTGTGTTCTTGCCTCCAATGTCCACAGCTATCAGAACTAGTGTGTTTTCTTTTGTGGGGGCTCTAAATGTCCTTTTATATATTCCATAGACACAGAGTCTGCCTAGTGGATCATGTGGATTTAATCTGGAGCTTGTATAGCTGGTGGGAAGGTTTTGGGTCTTCTTTAGTCACACTGCCCCTGGGTTTCAATTGTGGCTTTATTTCCACCTCTCTATGTGGGTTGTCCACCCGGGTTTGCTCCTGAGGCTGCCCTGGAGGACTTGGGTCTGCCCCAGTGAGGGCCAGGTGTGGAGGTGGTGCAGCTGCTTGGGTTGCAGGGGTTCTGGCAGCACCAGGTACTCAGGGGAGTTGGCAGCCAGGGCAGCAGGAAATATAGTGCTCTAGAAGGGTATGGCAACCAGTATTGGCCAGTACACTCCAGTATTCTTGCCTGGAGAATCACCTCCACCCCCCGACAGAGAAACCTGGCAGGCCACAGTCTACAGGGTCACAAAGAGTTGGATATGACCAAAGTGACCCTGTGCATATAGATGCAAGAATTTTTTTGCCTGTGGTAGCTCTGCCCCAGAGAGAGTTGAGCGTGAAGGTGGCACAGATGCTTGGCTTTTGGGGACCCTGGAGGTGCGAAGTGTGCAGGGACACAGATTGCCTCTGCCACAGGAGTTATGGCCCTATCTGAGTCTGTTTCTGAGCCCTTTATAGCTGGCAATCAGAAGGCCTCTTTGGCCAGTCTTTCTCCATAGCTCCGCCAGTTCAGGTACTTAGAGGGCTCACTTGGCTGGGGTCCTTCTCTATTGTTTGGTGTGTCAGGCACCTAGAGGGGCCCCCCTGGCTGGGGTCCTGCTCTGTAGATTGGTGTGTCAGGCACTTAAAGGGGAACCCCGGGCGGGGTCCTACTCTATAGTTCAGTGCGTCAGGCATTTGCTGGGCCAGCCTCTGTATTGTTCAGCTGCTGATGCTGGCCTGTGGGTGCTGGCTCCACCCCCTACTCTTGACTCAGCAGTATCGCCTTGCTTCCATGGCTGCCCGGCTTTCCTCCACAGGCATTCCCCACCACAATCTCCTCCTTCAAATCCATCTCTCCACAGTCAACAGCAGCCCTTGCCCTGGGATTGCTCCACAATCCCTAAATTCCAGCTCCTGGCCACTGCACCTTCCAGGGGACCTGTGTCCCTGTCCAGAGTATGTATGGCTGCAGCAAGGACTGTCTGATTCTCATTCCATTTAGGCCGCCACAGATCAGCTGTTTCACGCTCAGCCTTAAATGTTTCTCCTCTGACTCAGACAATTGCCCCACTGTGGGGATTGGACCCCTGCTTCAGTTCCCCTGCCGCCGAGGGCAGGTCCAGTCCTACTCACACTCCTGTTTTCCTCCTGGCTCCTTCATCCTACCGAGTTTTGCATGGGTCTATATATTCTTTTCCACTGGTCAGATACTCCTGTCTGTTTTCAGCTGGTGTTCTGCACGCACTTCTGTGTCTGAAGGTGTATTCCTGATGTATCCGTGGAGAGAGATGTACTCCATGTCCACCTACTCCTCTGCCATCTTGTTCTCTCCAACTATACTTCTGTACATTTTTGTTTGTTTGTTTTATAACCCATATCCTTGTCTGGTGTAAAAACTGTATTGATCTTGTGGCCACAGAAGTATATTCAACAAGAGCCATCCAGAAACAGTCCAAAATGATGGTGAGGTTTATTTTCTTTATTGAAAAGATAATCAGTTTCAGTTATAAAACAGATTGTTATATCTAGGAATAGGTGTGCTAATGTGGCATAAGGCAGTGTTTCTTAAGCGGAGAAGTAGGACTTAGTTGATCATGCCATATTAGACAGGAAGAAAAAAACAAGAAAAAGAGAGAAAGGAGGAAGAAAAGAAAATGGATAGAACATATTAGAAAATGTCTCACAATATAGTTCAGCATTGTTTTATGAAACATTTGTTTCCCTGATATGTACTTAATGCACGACAAATCTATTGTGCATATTTATAGGATTACATGGGCTTCTCTGATGGCTCTGCATAAAGAATCTACCTGCAATGCAGGAGACATGGGTTCAATCCATGGGTCAGGAAGATCCCCTGGAGAAGGAAATGGTAACCCACTCTAGTATTCTTGCCTGGCGAATTCCATGGACAGAGGAGCCTGGCAGGCTACAGTCCATGGGATCACAAGAGTTAGACCCAACTTACTGACTAAACTACCCCCACTACCACCATGTTTTAAAATTTTGCATGCTACTATAAAAAGATGTGAGAGATTTTACTAAAGAAAGAAAATGTTAAGCTTAGAAGCTAACAGGACATGGTCTTTAGAGGTCGGCCATGTGTAGGTACAAAAAATAGGGCTAGACTATAACTATACACAACCTCAAACAATGCCACTGCCTCATCACGATGGGAGCATCCCAGGCTGGACCGCACCCGTGACTGGCCCTCTCTGTTCTGAACACCGTCACTGTGCAGCCAGCTGGGTGAGACTGCTCATAGTCCTCTGAGGATGGAAGAGGGAATGCATTCAGTTTCAACCTTGTAAAATCAAACACAGATAAGGGTCTGCCCAGAGCTGTTATCTGTGATCAGAAATTACAGTTAAATTTTTCCTTTGAGTTCTTTTCTCCCTTTATCTCTCTCCCCACCTTAAAAAAAATTGAATAAAAAGTAAAAGCACCCCTGAAATGATAACGATACCTTGAGTGAGGCATTTGTGTGACTTCTGGGAATGTCAGGGACAGAAAACTCATGGAGCTTGTCTTGTGGAGCAGGTAGCAATAGCTGGTCCTGAGGATAGCTTTGGCTGGCTCTTTTTGCCAATAATGATTGACAGCTTGCTTCAGCTCCAGTGATGAGAAAAACATCTTCCCTCTAGCATCTCTGCAAAGGCAACTGGGACTTACAGGCATTTATATATTTTAAATTACTCATCCTCAAGGGGATTTTGATTTTGCTGGTGATGCAGGAATGAGAGAGAAGTTCTTGAAAGACGGTCCTGAGAGAAAGAAAAAAAATGAATCTTTAACCCTCACTGAACTAGAGAGATGGATATTACTTGAACTTTGGAAAGAGAATATCAAAGGCAAAAATGACGATGTTTGCTGTTCCCAGTTGCCTACCAGGCTCCTCCCTCCATGGGATTCTCCAGGCAAGAGTACTGGAGTGGGTTGCCATTTTCTTCTCCAGGGGATCTTCCCTGACCCAGGGATCGAACCTGGGTCTCCCTCATTCCAGGCAGAGGCTTTAACCTCTGAGCCACCAGGGAGCCCCTGTATGCTATAGGATGTTATAAAAATCATGTAATCCCAATTAACTTTTTCTGTAATACCTGGTAGAACAGGGGTCCTGATCAAGTGGTTTCAATTTAATACACATGAACTGAGAGTGACTCACATAAAAGACACTGAGCATAGTACTAGGGGCATAAAGAATTGCTAGGACTAATCACCTTCTGAACTGAACGGGGAAACAGTGAATCTTAGTGTACAGCATTAGATGGTGTGTTGTCCACATCACAGAGAATGGGAGCCCCAAGACCTGTTGAACTGGTCTTTGAGGATCCATACAAACCAGGGGATTCTACTTGACCCCTGAGATAGGGTCCATCACATCCTAACCAAGCCCACTTCACTGTTGCCTCTCAAGTCTCCATCAAAACCACCCAGGCTGTCCACCAAATTGGTACACATTAGATTCAAACATGGAGAAGGCAATGGCACCCCACTCCAGTACTCTTGCCTGGAAAATCCCATGGATGGAGGAGCCTGGTAGGCTGCAGTCCATGGGGTCGCCAAGAGTCAGACACGACTGAGCGACTTCACTTTCACTTTTCACTTTCATACACTGGAGAAGGAAATGGCAGCCCACTCCAGTGTTCTTGCCTGGAGAATCCCAGGGATGGGGGAGCCTGGTGGGCTGCTGTCTATGGGGTCACGCAGAGTCGGACACGACTGAAGTGACTT
The DNA here is from genome assembly GCA_006410635.1 of Cephalophus harveyi. NCBI lineage: Eukaryota > Metazoa > Chordata > Mammalia > Artiodactyla > Bovidae > Cephalophus > Cephalophus harveyi. The sequence goes on from SJYT01077306.1 coordinate 81,268, forward strand.
AGCAGATTGAAACATGAATGTTTTCTGTTGCTACTGTTATAAGAGGGTTTCTCGATTTTTAGGAACGCACAGTTCAGAGCAAGTCTTTCTCCTTTTTTAAAAATAAAATTATTTATGTATTTATTGGTTTTGTTGCTGCATGGGGGCTTTCTCTACTTGCCGTGAATGCTCTTCTCATGGCAGTGGCTTCTCTTGTTTCGAAGCACAGGCTCTAGAGTACAGGCTCAGTAGTTGTGGTGCATGGGCTGAGTTGCTCTGTGGCATGTGAGATCTTCCTGGACTGGGGACTGAACCTGTGTCCCCTGCAGTGGCGAGTGGATTCTTAACCACTGGACCACCAGGGAAGCCCCAGAGCAGGGGATTCCTGATCCATGTGCCCTCCTACTTATTGATAGTTCAGCAGGCATGGAGGTTCTTTAAGAGTTACATTGTCAGAGAGTGCTTTCATGCCAGGATATCTCAAAGCAGGATCTCCTATCTGCATGATTTGGATTAGCTTGGATAGAACTAAAGTGAACTTTTGCCTCCCATTGATAATATTGTTAGTATCAAATTTTCCTTAGAAAGTGAGTTGAGATCAGGTGACGCAGTGATGTAAAATGTGACTGTATTGTTGACTTACGAGTTTGGGAGGTGGTTTATCAATAGGAAGTGAGGAGGACTTGGGAGGAACAGCCTACCCTTCAGCCAGCAGTAGCTGATCACCAAAACTGCCACTGTATGGTGGTAATAAACAGCAGACTGACTGTTAATTGGTTTTGCAATTATAAAACCAATTAGCCATACACTGTTCCCCTGTGGCACCTGGGGCAGAGGTCAACCACCCCGACTGCTCCACTTCCTACATTACTGGCTTGGGTTTCCACTTTTTCCAATACTCTAATCTTAAGTATGTCAATGCCTGATTCTTCTTCCTCACAACATTTAGAAACTTGCAGGTTTAATATTCTTTGGTTTATAATGCCAAGTACATATAAGTTAAACTGGAAATCTTGACATCATCTGAATTTCGTTAATGGGGGCAGCTGTATTCTCTAAGCCCAGTCATCACTCTCTTTTACATCTGAGGTTTATATATACTAGCATTTCAGTAAATTAAACATTTACTGAAAATATTAGCTAGGAATCAGCATCTACTGTTTTTCTTCTAATCATCTACCAATTCTTCAAATTCCCAAGCTTTTGAAACAGTCAAGAGGGGGCTGTTTTCAAGTCACATAACTCTGCTAACCTAGTTAACTCTATCTTGACTCATAGTAATCTATGAACTCCTGAAGCTTCCAAGAGTCACAGTATGCTTAGAGGTGAAAAATATCTTTCCTAAATTGGATTAAAGTAATGTGCAATGAGTTGGACATGACTGAGCGACTGAACTGAACTGAACTGACTGTGTAGATAAATATGTATATAATATTTTAATAAGGGGAGTAGATGCTGTTTTCTTTCATTATGTCTTCCATTCATGTTGCTCTGAATTTAGATTGCAGAGGAAGTTGTTAAATTACATTTAATAATAGAGCAGGGTGTTGAATGTATATTAATTAAATATCAGCAGATGGTAAAGGGAGTCCTTGCTGAGTATGAATAAGGAGAGAGAGTTCTAACTGCCATGTAATTAAGTTGAACCTGCAGAAACAATGGAGGTGTGATTACTTTTTTATTAACACATTATACTTACATGTGATGTGGAAGGATTTAATTACTCTGTAACTCCTATTAGGGTAAGCCAAGTTGCTCTCATATTGAGCTGGTCTCTGTTCCCAGTAAACATGACGGAACCATGCCCATGGTTATGTTATTTCCATGCATTTTGATTGTCACGTGATGCAGGTTGCGAGACGGTCCCTATGTGTCTCCATATTCGAATGTGTCTTAGTACCATCAAGCAGCCACCTATATCCCCTCTGTTTCTTGCAAAATGTTAGTGGGTAATTCTCAAACTTCAGAAAAATGTAGACACAGAAGGGTAAACTTATCTTTCTTGTGGAGGCATATCTTGGATATATCACAGTTGATAATCAGATTTTACTTGGTTTAGAGAAAAAGTAAAGAAGAAAACGAATTAGTTTTGGCCTTGAGGTTGGTAAGCAAGTGAGTTGCCTTGAGTTGCAGGCAAGTCTTCCTCTGAGGGTGTATCTGCCTTTCATGATCATTTATTTGTCTGAATGCCACTGTATGTATTAAGGGCTTCCCAGGTGGCACGAGTGGTACAGAACTTGCCTGCCAATGCAGGAAACATAAGAGGGGTGAGTTTGATCCCTGGGTCAGAGCAACACCCTGGACGAGGATATGGGAGTGCACTCCAATATCCTTGCCTGGAGAATCAGGCAAGGATATTGGACAGAGGAGCCTGCCAGGCTACAGTCCACTGGGTCACAAAAGAGTCAGACGCAACTTAGCACACATATATTTATTAAGTGGCAACTGTTATGTGCTGTTCATTGATATACATATATATTTTTGAACTTCATACCTTTTCTTTTCTGGTGATGGCAGTCTTGAAACCAAGTGGGGCTCTGTGGGACTCCTGGGCTAGGAGGCCTTTCTGTCCCCCATTTCTTGTAGGCAAAACTCCAGCCATTATAACCTTCCATGAGTTCCAAAGGGTAGATCTGAACAATTGCCAATCAAGGGAGGACCAGCCAAAAAACTACCTGAGGTAAGATTAAAGGGCCAGAGAAGGTCATCAAGATTAGGAGACCGACCCCCTGACAGGAGATTAAAGGTGTGCTAAGTCCGACTCTTTGTGACCCCATGGACTGCAGCCCACCTGACTCTGTTCATGGGGATTCTCCAGGCAAGAATACTGGAGTGGGTTGCCATGCCCTCCTCCAGGGGATCTTCCTGACCCAGGGATCAAACCAAGTCTCTTATGTCTCCTGCATTGCAGGCAGGATCTTTACCACTAGCAGCAACTGGCAAGCTCAAAATTGCTTCTTGGCAGTAGTAGGATTTGAATCAGTGCCCCTCCTCCCCGAAGAGACTGGAGTCTTAATCCAGTGCCTCAGACTGCTCTGAAAGTGAAAGTGAAGTTGCTCAGTCGTGTCCGACTCTTTGCTACACCATGGACTGTAGCCTACCAGGCTTCTCCATCCAAAAGATTTTCCAGGCAAGAGTACTTGAGTGGGTTGCTATTTCCTTCTCCAGCGGATCTTCCTGACCCAGGGACCAAACCCGGGTCTCCTGCATTGCAGGCAGATGGTTTACCCTCTGAGCCACCAGGGAAGCCCCATCTGCCATGCCACCTGGTGCTTAAGGGAGTACAAGCCCTGCTTATACTCAAATCTTATCTGAGACCCTCTCTTTGATTCACTGCTATAAAGCCTTTCATCAGTCCTTTGGGATTGAGACATATTTTTTCAAGGCAAAAGCCTATTGTGTCTCCTTTTGCCTGAGAAAGCAATTAAGCTGTATTTTTCTACTTCACCCAAACCTCTGTCTCTGGGATTTGATGATAATGGCACTGGTGTACAGAGAGGCTGAGGTTTCAGTATCAGTCTAGCTTCCAACAACGTTTTCATAGAATTCTCAGAAAGTTGAAGATATTAGGAACAATGATGGATCAATCTTCACATTCATGAGTAGGGCCCTTGATTAATAGTCTGTGATTGACCTGTGTGTACACTCACTCATGTCCAGCTCTTTGCAGTCCCACAGACTGTAGCCCATGAGACATCTTTGTCCAGGGGATTTTCTAGGCAAGAATTCTGAGATGGGTTGCCATTTCCTTCTCCAAGGGATCTTTCCAACTCAGGGATCGAAACTGCATCTCTTGTGTCTCCTTCATTAGCGGGTAGAGTGACCTAGACCTCCTCTAATCTGATTATGAATGCTCATTCCAGGGAGATAAGGTATAAGAGGGCTTCCCTGGTAGTTCAGCTGGTAAAGAATCCACCTGCAATGTGAGAGACCTGGGTTCAATCCCTGGGTTGGGAAAATCCCCTGGAGGAGGGCATGGAAACCCACTCCAGTATTCTTGCCTGGAGAATCCCTATGGACAGCGGAGCCTGGCGGGCTAAAGTCCATGGGGTTGCAAAGAGTTGGACATGACTGAGCGACTAAGCACAACACAGCACAAGGTATCAGCCAACCGTTCGGTAATTTTCAGGACGAGGAATGCTTAGGAGAAAGGCTTTGTGAGACAATGGCAATCTTTGGTGGCTATTTGTTTCCAGTGGGGAAAACAGGTAGTTCTTTAACTGCCCCAATTTTCTAGCTAGGAAGGTAAAAGTATTAGCAAACAGACAGGCAGATCATATAAAGAAGCATGGTTAAACACCACTCCCGAGCCAACCTTAGCACATTTCCCCCTCTGTTACGGTGGGACTTGATATCTGATTGGTTCTCTGTCCTCTTCTCAATGTTGTAGCCATAAGTGCTAAAACCTGGCATCTCTGACTGTGAGCTCTTGATTCAAATGTGCCCAAAGCCAGAGATGGCCTTAGACAGCCCTAGCAAAAAACTGATGTGACTCAGTTCAGGGTCAAGACAGTCTTAGTTCTAATCTCCTTTTCCCTTTTTTCAGTAACATTTAAGTACCAGGCTTTCCAATATGGATTTTAGACCAAATTCTTATCTTACACTCTAAATCCTATAACTGGATCTCCATTTCTCTTGGCTCCTGAATTGCTAACTTGCCTGGTATTCAAGTATTTTTTAGAACTTCAGCAGTGTAAGTCACTTACCCAAGGATCCATACTTATCAGCCATGGAACCGAATTTCACCCAGAACTGTTGGACTTCAGGGCCTGAACTATTAGTTACAAAGCTCTGATGACCTTGCGATTTTTTTTTTTTTTTCTTTTGTGGGTCATATCTCTAACACTCAGAACTTTATGACTCATTTACCCTCCTCTTTGAAATTCTATTTAGACACACAAACTCTGAAATCACAGCCATCAGATTTCCAGGAACAAGAACAACAACAAAAAGCAAGTAACTGCCAGGCTCCTCTGTTCATGGGATTCTCCAGGCAAGAATATTGGAGTGGGTTGCCATGCCCTCCTCCAGAGGATCTTCCCCACCCAGGGATCGAACCCGTCTTTTATGCCTCCTGCATTGGCAGGTGGGGTTTTTACCACTAGCGCCACCTGGGAAGCCCAAATAGAATGATATATACTGCTAAATTAGAATGCTCTAAGGACCGCGGAAACTGATGCATGTGCTGTTTCCATAGTCAAGTGCAGAGACTAAAGTACCAGTTTGCTGGTTTCAAAAATTAGCTTGTGAAACCTTAGATAAGTTACTTGATGCCTTAGTTTTCTCATCTGTATGTGGTGATAATATACCTCCCTTACAGTGATGATTAAACTAATTATTATATATAAAGCAGTTACTACACTGGGCATACAAATGTCACACATGTGTTTGCTATTATTATTATTCAGCGTGGCACATAATTGTTTGAGGAATGGTTTTCTAAAAAATAACAGAACAATGTTTGCTATGTGGTTAGTCAGCTATCCCTTTGACTTTCCTACCATCAATAAATGAACCTCAGGTATAATGAGGGCTTTAGAGGAGGTCTCAACTGATTACGGAATCATTTCTAACCCCATAAAGCCTCAGGATTAATATTATAAAAGAAACATCTTAGGATCGAAAGGGCTCCCATATCTGGGTTTTCTGCTCCTAGATGATACAATACTTTTGTTTTTTTTCCTAGAAGGAAATTCACAAAAATATTTTAACTTTCATCCTATTCCAAGAAATTTTGGATTCAGAGGTTGTTTAAATTATTAGGGCCTAGAGTTAAAAGGTATTTGCTCCTGAGTCAAATATAAATCAGATGTGGGTAATGTACCCTCCTGGTGTAAGATCAGGGGGACTAGATTCCCGGCAGCCACCAGCCATATCTTAGTTCAGATCTTGTTGAAAGCTGGAGAGCTGATACTGGTCCTGAACACATCACACAGCCTTCCCTACATCACGCTGAAGGGGAAAGTGGCTGCAAATGTGCGCATGATCACTAGGTCATGAATATTCTTTTTTCCCCCAATATTAACAAAGTTATTTAAATGCTAATGGCCTCCTGAAGGATAACAACATTTAAAAGATATTCTCCATTTCTTATTTGGAAATTGTTTTAAAATGTACCTACTCCAACTCCCCCACTTTACTTTTTTTAGATAAGGAAACTGAGGCTCAGAAAATGGATGTGCCCTAACACTTGTCACACCATTTAATTTATACTCTCTCACTCTAGCCACAGGATTCTTTCTAGTGTTTTCACCTGAAATATCACTGGATTCAACTGTGTTGAATTAACTAAATCATGCCTGGGAAATAGAAGGAGTGCATATGGTCCCTTGTGAATCTGGCCCCAAATCCTTGTGGGAGCACTGCTTACCTGCAGCAAATAAAGTCCATGTGTAAATAAGCACCATCATTTCCACTTGACCCTAAAAAGCTGATCAGGTTTACGCCAGTTGGGTCCACTCCCAGCAGTAACGTTCAGGTCAGGTTGATGTCTGCTTTCTGTAACATTAAATGTATAAACTTATTTTCTGTAACATTAGAGGTATAAATTTATTCTCCTTTGAATCTATTGCTTCCTCCTTTGGTTCCACAGTGAGATTTGCAACTATAGCTGCCTTCTTCAAAAGGAGGGCTTGAAATAAAGATTAGTATATCTAACTGTGCCCACTATAGTTCTAAATGAAACCTCTTTCTAAAATAAAGGAATCAGCACTCAAGTATTAAATTATAAGACCCAATTAATAATTCATTTTTATTAATACAGATAATTCCTCTGAGTCATTTCAAATGCTTATGGTCGTGCAGCAGGAGCCAAGGCAACATCAACTCATTTTCTCAAGTCAGTCTTATTATTTTTCTAAGATAAACACAGGCAACCTGACACACTGTGGAGGGAAAAGAAAAACACAATATTTCAGACTGAAAAAAAAAAAAAAAACAGTTCCTAACAATAAATAAATTCACCATGGCCTTCAAAAATCGAAAGAATGCAGGAAACTTTCACAGTCAGAAATAAGAACAGTGTATGTCTGGTATTTCTCCGCCCGTGGCAAAGAAATATCTGATTTTTCTAAATTGTGAGAAGCTATCTGAGTAGAAAAACCTCCTTTCTTCTCTATAATTAAAAGGGAAAAAAAGGAAGTGCTCTAGTCTCACGGACATTAGACACCAGATCATTTGGGGGTAAAAGACTGACAGTTTCAAGCATGGTAACTCCTAAGCTGCAAATAAATCCCAAGATATGCAGTCCAATAAAGGAAAATTTCTAAAGTAAGGTTAGAAGGTAGAGCATATCTCTGGCCCTGAAGAAGACACCATACATGGATCAGCTTATAGCATCAGGATGTGGACACATGACTCAGGTTTGAACTGGACTTCATATTAAACAGCATGGCTCAGACAGTAAAGAATCGCCTGCAGTGCAGGAGACCCAGGTTCGATCCCTGGGTTAGGAAGATCCTTGGAGAAGGGCAAGGCAAACCACTCCAGTATTCTTGCCTAGAGAATTCCATGGACAGAAGAGCATGGCAGGCTACAGCCCATGGGACTGAAAAGAGTCAGACATGACTGAGGGACCAACACTTACCTTTTCTTTCATGGCACTGAACTAGCTCAGCTTTTCTCACATTCCTGAGAGTCAGAAAAAGTCCTGCAGCTCTGGATGCTGCTATTCTATGCAAGTGAGTAAGACCACATGATTTCTCAGTCCTCCTAGGCAAGGTGATACACAAAGCAGAAGATAGGCCTCCATCCATTTGAGACACTGTACATGTCCCTGTGGTTTAATTTTAGCACATTCTTTTTTCCCTCTCAGGAAATGGAATGCAGCTTCCCCAGGAAAAAATGGAAGAATGGCTTCTATATTGGGGCCCTTAATAGATAATTAATGATTCAGATGGGGTTTTTATGGAAGCTTAAGTCCAAACTTTGGATTCACCCTTAATGAATCTACGTTCAAAATACTTTAAGAAAACCACCACCTCCACACACCGCTGTTCCCACCTGTGTCTGAGACATGGTATTTCTCACTTGGGTTTCAGTTGCTTGGTCTCCTCTCCAACAGAGTTCCCTGTTTTCAGCTACGTGTCCTGACACGTGACAGCCTGTTCTCATACAAAGACAAACAGGATCCTTCTAAACTGTGTTGATCTGAAACAAAAAGACAGCCAGATATTTTTCCAGGAAAGCAGGATTTCTCAGCAATCAACAGAGAACTGTAATTCGGGGTCTGCAACAATGGCGAGCCATGGTTAAGTCCCCACCCAGCAAAGGAAGGAGAACATTTTTAAAGAGAGGAAAAAGAAGTTGGGAGGGTTATAATAAACAAAAAGTCCACGGATTTTTTCCTTAGCTGAGCTTTTGCCAGGAAAGAACTGGAGTCTTTCCTCTCTCTGTTGGGTTTCCCTCTGGGGGACTTCCCCGGTGGTCCAGTGGGAAGGACTCCGAAATCCCACTGCTGCAGGGGGTGTGCGGGGAGGAGAGGCGAGGGAAGTGGGGGCCTGCATTCAATCGCATCTAGAAAAGTGCCTTGCATCTAATAGTTGCTCAAAACTCGTTTACAGAATGGAGGAGGATTGAAAAGATTATTCTAATGGGTTATAACTGGTTAGATTCATTCTGAATGGTCCACACAGATTTTGGTTGCATTAAAGAAGGTCCAAGATGTGAAGCCCAGTTTTCACACTGGGCTTTCCCACCACTCAAGTGACTAACTTCTGGGAACTAACTGGACTGTGAGGTCCTTCATGGAAGGGCTACCTCTCTTTGTTGTTTCACCTCCAGCAACTAACACAGGCATGACCCATTGCTGTTGTTCAGTTGCTAAGTCGTGTCTGACTCTTTGCAACCCCACGGACTGTAGCATGCCAGGCTCCTCTGTCCTCCACTATCTCCTGGAGTTTGCTCAAATTCATGACCTATATCAGGGACTTAGTAAATGTTAATAAATTAAAATTCTGCCAACACAGGGTACAATTCTTTTGAATCAATATTGCTCAGTTTGCACAAGATTCACAGACTTTAAATTCATCTTTAAATATAACAGCATATTAAAATTACTGCAACAGCATACTTAAACAGATTAACTACTTTTACATTTACCCTTCCAGTACAAAATATTATTTTTATTATTATTATTTTGTAATTGCGTCTTTTTTTCTTATTCCAGTTGCTTTTCAATGTTGTGTTAGTTTCTACTGTACCATGAAATGAATCAGCTCTATGGAAACATATATTCCCTCTCCCTTAGACCTCTCCCATCCTCTCATCTCACCCCTCTAGGTCACCATAGAGCACTGAGCTAAGTTTCCTGTGCTTTATAGCAGGCTCCCACTAGCTGTCTATTTTCCAGTACAAAAAATTATATTAGCCATAAGATCTTCTCTTTTACAAATTCCATTGTCAAAATTGCATAGAAAGTTGGTGCACAGAAGTGTTATGAGTCTTATAGTATAAAGTGAAAGAGATTAAGATTAGTACAAATAGGATATCTGAACTTTTAAAAAATACTGAAATTTCAGTATGGCAGAGTTGGGGATTTTCTTCCAAATTAATAGTATGATCAGCTCTGCCTTTTATAAAATTCTCTGGGGGAAAAATTTATTTGTGTGCAAAGTTTCTGATGGTCTTCATTTAAAGAAATAAATTATGAAAATTAAAAAAGTTTCTAGCCACAAGCAATTAGCTAATTACAAATTGACAGTTCCTATATTAATACACTTGATATTACTAATACTTATAACATTTCTTGAGTACTTCATCAAATGTCAAGCACTATGTTGAGAGCTTTAGATGTAATGCTTATTTAAGACTTAAGCAGACTTGTGACGAGGGTACTAATATTATCTCTATTTTATAGACAAAGGAATTAATATGTAGATATGTTAATTTTCTAAGATCACACAATTAGTACTTGATTGAACTTGGTTCAAATTCAGATCCTTTCGGCCGCAAAGTCCAGGGTTTCAGCCCCGTTAGTTTCCTGTTTTATAAGCTCTAGTCAATTATATGATTGGGGAATGTGCCCTGTTTTCATCAAAATATATGACTTAATTACAAAATATTATCTAAAGTATACTATTCTTTACACAAGAAAGAAATTTAAGCAATTATGCATGTATCTGCTAACCTATGCAAAAAGAAAAAAAAAAAATGGAGGATGAATAAACCAGAAACTAATGAGCTGAGTTACCTAACAGTTCAGTTCAGTTCAGTTGCTCAGGCATGTCCGACTCTTTGCAACCCCGTGGACTGCAGCATGCCAGGCTTCTCTGTCATCACCAACTCTCGGAGCCTACTCAAACTCATGTCCATTGAGTCAGTGATGCCATCCATCCATTTCATCCTCTGTCTTCCCCTTCTCCTTCTACCTTCAATCTTTCCCAGCATCAGGGTCTTTTCCAATGAGTCAGTTCTTTGCATCAGGTGGCCAAAGTATTGGAGTTTCAGCTTCAGCTCAGTCCTTCCAATGAATATTCAGGGCTGATTTCCTTTAGGATGGACTGGTTGGATCTTCTTGCAGTCCAAAGGACTCTCGAGAGTCTGCTCCAACACCACTTCAAAAGTATCAATTCTTCGGCACTCAGCTTTCTTTATAGTCCAACTCTCACATCCATACATGACTACTCGAAAAGCCATAGCTTTGATTAGATGGCAAAACTTTGACTTTGATGTTGGAGAAGTGATGTCTATGCTTTTTAATATGCTGTCATGGTTGGTCTTTCTTGCCTGGAGAATCCCAGGGGTGGGGGAGCCTGGTGGGCTGCCGTCTATGGGGTCACACAGAGTCGAACATTACTGAAGCGACTTAGCAGCAGCAGCAGCAGCAGCAGCATGGTTGGTCATAGCTTTTCTTCCAAAGAGCAAGCGTCTTTTAATTTCATGGCTGCAGTCACCATTTGCAGTGATTTTGGAGGCCCCCAAAATAAAGTCTGTCACTGTTTCCACTGTTTCCCCATCCATTTCCCATGAAGTGATGGGACCGGATGCCATGATCTTAGTTTTCTGAATGCTGAGTTTTAAGCCAGCTTTTTCACTCTCCTCTTTAACGTTCATCAAGAGGCTTTTTAGTTCTTCTTCGGTTTCTGCCGTAAGTGTGGTGTTATCTGCATATCTGAGGTTATTGATATTTCTCCTGGCAATCTTGATTCCAGCTTGTGCTTCAACCAGCCCAGAAATACTTATAACATTTCTTGAGTACTTCATCAAATGTCAAGCACTATGTTGAGAGCTTTAGATGTAATGCTTATTTAAGCCTTAAGCAGACTTGTGACGAGGGTACTAATATTATCTCTATTTTATAGACAAAGAAATTAATATGTAGATATGTTAATTTTCTAAGATCACAGAATTAGTACTTGATTGAACTTGGTTCAAATTCAGATCCTTTCGCCCCAAAGTCCAGGGTTTCGGCCCCGTTAGTTTCCTGTTTTATAAGCTCTAGTCAATTATATGATTGGGGAATGTGCCCTGTTTTCATCAAAATGTATGATTTAATTACAAAATATTATCTAAAGTATACTATTCTTTACACAAGAAAGAAAGTTAAGCAATTATGCATGTATCTGCTAACCTATGCAAAAAGAAAAAAAAAAAAAGAAGGATGAATAAACCAGAAACTAATGAGCTAAGTTACCTAACAGTTCAGTTCAGTTCAGTTGCTCAGGCATGTCCGACTCTTTGCAACCCCATGGACTGCAGCATGCCAGGCTTCTCTGTCCATCACCAACTCTTGGAGCCTACTCAAACTCATGTCCATTGAATCGGTGATGCCATCCAAACATCTCATCCTCTGTCTTCCCCTTCTCCTTCTACCTTCAATCTTTCCCAGCATCAGGGTCTTTTCCAATGAGTCAGTTCTTTGCATCACGTGGCCAAAGTATTGGAGTTTCAGCTTCAGCTCAGTCCTTTCAATGAATATTCAGGGCTAATTTCCTTTAGGATGGACTGGTTGGATCTTCTTGCAGTCCAAAGGACTCTCGAGAGTCTGCTCCAACACCACTTCAAAAGTATCAATTCTTCGGCACTCAGCTTTCTTTATAGTCCAACTCTCACATCCATACATGACTACTCGAAAAGCCATAGCTTTGATTAGATGACAAAACTTTGACTTGGATGTTGGAGAAGTGATGTCTATGCTTTTTAATATGCTGTCATGGTTGGTCATTCTTGCCTGGAGAATCCCAGGGGTGGGGGAGCCTGGTGGGCTGCTGTCTATGGGGTCACACAGAGTCGGACACGACTGAGCGACTTCACTTTCACTTTTCACTTTCATGTGTTGGAGAAGGAAATGGCAACCCACTCCAATGTTCTTGCCTGGAGAATCCCAGGGTCGGGGGAGCCTGGTGGGCTGCCGTCTATGGGGTCACACAGAGTCGGACACGACTGAAGCAACTTAGCAGCAGCAGTAGCAGCATGGTTGGTCATAGCTTTTCTTCCAAAGAGCAAGTGTCTTTTAATTTCATGGCTGCAGTCACCATTTGCAGTGATTTTGGAGGCCCAGGGGTGGGGGAGCCTGGTGGGCTGCTGTCTATGGGGTCACACAGAGTCGGACACGACTGAGCGACTTCACTTTCACTTTTCACTTTCATGTGTTGGAGAAGGAAATGGCAACCCACTCCAATGTTCTTGCCTGGAGAATCCCAGGGTCGGGGGAGCCTGGTGGGCTGCCGTCTATGGGGTCACACAGAGTCGGACACGACTGAAGCAACTTAGCAGCAGCAGTAGCAGCATGGTTGGTCATAGCTTTTCTTCCAAAGAGCAAGTGTCTTTTAATTTCATGGCTGCAGTCACCATTTGCAGTGATTTTGGAGGCCCCCAAAATAAAGTCTATCACTGTTTCCACTGTTTCCCCATCCATTTCCCAAGAAGTGATGGGACCGGATGCCATGATCTTAGTTTTCTGAATGCTGAGTTTTAAGCCAGCTTTTTCACTCTCCTCTTTAACGTTCATCAAGAGGCTCTTTAGTTCTTCTTCGGTTTCTGCCGTAAGTGTGGTGTTATCTGCATATCTGAGGTTATTGATATTTCTCCTGGCAATCTTGATTCCAGCTTGTGCTTCAACCAGCCCAGTACTTCTCATGATGTACTCTGCATATAAGTTAAATAACCAGAGTGACAATATACACATACATATGTGTGTATGTGTATATATATATTTTCACGGTCTTCATCCAATTTCTGACACAGAGCTCAGGAAACCCTTGGAATTTCCTAAGAGATGAGAGCAATAAAAAGTGTCTTTTGTTGTGTTAATGAGGTGACTTTTGGAAAGTGCCTATGGATGGGGGATGGTTGCCAGGAGAAACAGCCACCTGATTAGAAGGCTGCAACTTTCAGTCCTCACCCCCACCCCACCTCTGAGGAGGAGAGAGGGGCTGTAGATTGAACTGATGGTCAACAGCCAATGATTTAATCAATCATGCCTGTGTAATGAAGCCTCCACAAAATCCCCAATGGATGGGGTTTGAAAAGTTTCTGGGTTGGTGAACACTCAGAGATTTGGGAAGAGTGGTGTTCTCAGAGAGGTCAGTGAAGCTCTGCACTCTTCTATAACCTCACTCTATACATCTTTTCATCTGGCTCTCACTGGTTCCCTGAGCTCTGTGAGCCAGTCTAGCAAATTAAATGAACCTAAGAAGGGGGTCTTGGGGCTCTCTGATTTACAGCCAGTGGTCAGAAGTGCAGATAACAAACTAGACTTGAGATTGCTGTCTGAACTGTGTGGGGGATGGTCTTATAGGGCTGAGTCCTTAAACTGCAGGATCTGATGCTACCTCCAGGAAGTGTCAGGGTTGAGTCAAACTGTAAGACATGCAGCTGCTGTCCAAGAATGGCTTGCTGGATCCAAGGGGAAGGTTCCTCCTCCTTACCACCACTACATCACAATCCAGTGATGGGAACCCCTTCCTCCAAAATAAATAAATAATTGAAGCCAACTCCAGGATGCTGGGGAGATCCCAAATGGAATTCAAACTATAACAAATGAATTTGTATTATGCTTGAATAACTTGAATAAAATAATCACATTGAAAGGCATGGGACAGAGAAGAACTGACCTAAATACTTTGGAAAAGATGACTTTGGTTACATGCTGGAAGGATGACAACAAAAAAAACCCAACTGTATACTGATATGGTATTTTTGTTAGTAAATTTGATTTTCATGGGGATATGGCTAGTAACTCTAAAACTAATTTATGTACATGTTAGGATTGAGAAGATAAGCTAACGAAAGCAATGTTTCTCAGTGTTGGAAAAAGAAGTTACAGTTAAGAAAATGGATAAGGCTCTATCTCTGTAAAAGTGCATATACAGGCAGGCCTTGTGTTACTGCACTTCACTTTATTGTATTTTACAGATATTGCACTCTTTACAAATTGAGGATTTGTAGCAAGCTTGTCTATGGCACCATTTTTTTTTTTTTTTCCAGCAGCATTTGCTTACTTCATGTTTCTGTGTCACATTTTGGCAATGCTCCAGATATTTGAAACTCTTATTATCATAAGTGTATTTGTTATTATGATCTGTGATCAGCTATCTGTGGTGCCACTACTGTAATTGTCTCTGAGGTCCTACAAATCATGCTCGAACAAGACTATGAACTTAATGCCATGCGTGTTCTGACTGCTTCACCAACTGCTCTTACCCCATCCCTTTCCATCTCCTTCAGCCTCTGTATTGCCTAAGACACAATACTGAAATTAGGTCAGTTAATAATCCTACAATGGCCTCTGGATGTTTTAATGTAAAGAAAAATTATACATCTCTCACATTAAATAAAAATCTAGAAATGATTAAGTTTAGTGAAGAAAGCATGTCCAAAGCTCAGATATGTCAAAATCTAGGTCTCTTGCACCAAACTGCTAACCAAGTTATGAATGCAAAGGGGAAATTCTTAAAGGAAATTAAGAGTGTTCCTCCAATGAACACACACACACACACACACACACACACACACACAACTATTATCATAACTGTATTTGTTATTATGATCTGTGATCAGTTATCTCTGGTGCCACTACTGTAATTGTCTGAGGTCGTACAAATCATGCTCAAACAAGACTATGAACTTAATGCCATGTGTGTTCTGACTGCTTCACCAACTGCTCTTCCCCCATCCCTTTCCATCTCCTTCAGCCTCTGTATTGCCTAAGATACAATACTGAAATTAGGTCAGTTAATAATCCTACAATGGCCTTTGGGTGTTTTAGTGTAAAGAAAAATTATACATCTCTCACATTAAATAGAAATCTAGAAATGATTAAGTTTAGTGAAGAAACATGTCCAAAGCTCAGATATGCCAAAATCTAGGTCTCTTGCACCAAACTGCTGACCAAGGTATGAATGCAAAGGGGAAATTCTTAAAGGAAATTAAGAGTGTTCCTCCAATGAACACACACACACACACACACAAAAGCAAAATAGCCTTATTGCTGATATGGAGAAAGTTTGAGTGGTCTGGATAGAAGATCAAACCATTTACAAGGTTTCTTAAAGCCAAACTCTAATCTAGAGCAATGTAATAACTTTCTTTAGTTTTATGAAGGCTGAGAGAGGTGAGGAAGCTCCAAAAGAAAAGTTTGAAGCCAGCAGAGTTTGGTTCATGAGGTTTAAGAAAAGAAGCCAACTCCATAATATAAAGTGCAAGGTGAAGTAGCAAGGGCTGATATAGAAGCTGCAGCAAGTTTTCTATAATCTAGCTAAGACAATTAATGAAGATGACTACAGTGAACAACAGATTTTTCAGTGGAGATGAAAGAGTATTATATTTGAAGAAGATTCCATCTAGGACTTTCCCAGCTAGAGAGAGGAAGTCAATATCTGGCTTCAAGGCTTCAAAAAAACTGGCTGACTCTCTTGTTAGGCGCCAATGCAGCTGGTGACTTGAAGTTGAAGCCAGTGTTCATTTACCATTCTGAAAATCCTAGGGCCTAAATCTACTCCATTTGTGCCCTATAAATGGAATGACAAAGTCTAGATGACAGCACATCTGTTTACAACAAGGCTTAGCAAATACTTTAAGTCCACTGTGGAAACATACTGCTCAGAAAAAAAGATTACTTTCAAAATATTTCTGCTCATTGATGATACACATAGCCATCCAAGAGCTCTGATGGAGATGTTCAACAAAATTAATGTTGTTTTCATGTCTGCTAGCCCAGCATTCATTTTCCAGCCCACTGATCAAGGAGTAATCTCAACTTTCAAGTCTTATTATTTAAGAAAGATATTTCTTAAGACCACAGCTGCCAGAGATAGTGATTTCTCTGATGAAGCTGGGCAAAGTAAATCGAAAGATTCTGAAAAGGATTCACCATTCTAAATGCCATTAAGAACATTCTTCCTTCTTCATGGAAGAGGTCAAAGAATAAATATTAATGGGAGTTTGGAAGAAGCTGATTCCAAATTTCATGGACTTGGAAGGGCTCAAGACTTCAGTGGAAGACATTACTGCAGATACAATAGAAATAGCAAGAGAATTAGAGAACTGGAATTAGAAGTAGAGCCTGAAGGTGTGATTGAACTGCTGCAATCTCAGAATAAAACTTGAATGATTGAGAAGTTGCTTCTTGTGGATGAATAAAGACAGTGGTTTCTTGAGATGGAATCAATTCTTGATGAGGATGCTGTGAAAACTGATGAAATGACAACAGAAGATTCAGAATATCTGATACACTTCAGCCTTGTGTGTTACAGAAAGATCAAAGATGAAGGAAAGAGTCATTCAATACGGCAGACTTCAATGTTGTCCTCTTTTAAGATATTGCCACAGCTACCCCAGCCTTCAACAACTACCATCCTACCAGTCAGCAGTCACTGACACTGATGCGAGACTCTCCACCACCCAAAAGATTACAATTCACTGAAACCTCACAAGATGGTTAGCACATTTTTTAGCAATAGAGGACTTTTAAATTAAGGAGCCAACTGAAAGACCCTTAAATGACCAAACATGTGACAAGTTGAACAATGACACAATATGACACTAATAGATTATAACACAAAGAATAAATATTCATAAGATTGTACTGATATAAATAAATGATGGAATGAATAAATGATTTAGGGGGAAGGGAAAGCCCCTTCTCTAGAAAAATTCCAATTATACAGTGTGGAAGAATGATGGAGATGAAAAATCACAGGAAAAATTTCAGTCCTAACAGTTGCAGATAAGAATTACTGCTGCTACTGCTGCTAAGTTGCTTCAGTTGTGTCCGACTCTGTGCAACCCCATAGACGGCAACCCACCAGGCTCCTCTGTCCCTGGGATTCTCCAGGCAAGAACACTGGAGTGGGCTGCCATTTCCTTCTACATAAGAATTACTGATGGATGCTAAAATTGGTGGAAAAAAATATGAGGAAAAATGACATTTGCATAATCTCAAATTATCTCCCCACAAGACAGTTAACAATTTTAAAGGAAAGTAACTGTAAAGTGGAGATATGTGACTGATACTACCTTAACAAAGTCATCAGAATCAACATCATCAGTAACAAGACATATCAACATCATGTGTCCCTGCGATAAAGCACCAAGAAGCTCACAGTTCATTTCTGTGCTATTCTTGCCAAAAATGGATAATCTCAATCAAATCCTGAGAAAATAGCAAGGAAATCGAAATTTTAAAATATTGTATAAGACAAGTAACCAGTATTCTTCAAATGTGTAAGCAGCTGAGAGAGAAAGGTATCAAGTACTTGTAACTGTCACAATTTGGAGAAAAGGGATAAATAATAATATGGAATCCTGAATTGGAACCAGAACTATGAAACAAACATTAGTTGAAAAACTGGTGAAACAAGAACAGAGTCTATAGATTATTTACTAATACCCCATATATTCCAATGCTACATTTCTGGATTCTGTCATTTTACTCTGGTTATATATGATGATGTGAGTCTGAGTGAACTCTGAGAGATGGTGATGAACAGGGAGGCCTGGCGTGCTGCGATTCATGGGGTCGCAGAGTCAGACACGACTGAGCGACTGAACTGAACTGAAACCTTAGGAAAAACCAAGTGAAGAGTACACAGAAACTCTGTGTCCTAGCTTTGCAATTTCTGTAAGTCTAGTGTTTTGAAAATCATGTTCAAAATATAAAAACATTGGGAAATAATTCTAAGAAGGCAAGGTGAGAGAGGCTAGTTTATATGAAATATATTCATTTCTAAGAGGAGAGAAGATAATTTGGAACATTCATTTTATTGAGCACTATATTCATCTGCTTAAGTTACCATAATGAAATGTCACAGATCATGTGGGTTAAACAACAGGAATTTATTTCTCACAGTTCTAGAGGCTTGAAGTCCAAACAAGGTGCCAGCAGGGTTGATCTCTAGTGGGACCTCTTCCTGCCTTGCAGACAGCCTTTTTGCTGTTTCCTCACAGACTGAGAGAGTGAGAAATCTCTGGTATCTTTTCCAATTCTTCAGTTCAGTTCAGTTGCTCAGTTGTGTCCAACTCTTTGCAACCCTGTGGACTGCAGTACACCAGGTCTCTCTGTCCATCACCAACTCCAGAGCTTGATCAAACTCATGTCCATCAAGTCAGTGATGCCATCCAACCATCTCATCCTCTGTCATCCCCTTCTCCTCCTGCCTTCAATCTTTCCCAGCATCAGGGTCTTTTCCAATGAGTCAGTTCTTTGCATCAGGTGGCAAAGTATTGGAGTCTCAGCTTCGGCATCAGTCCTTCCAGAGAATATTCAGGACTGATTTCCTTTAGGATGGGCTGGTTTGATCTCCTTCCTGTCCAAGGGACTCTCAAGAATCTTCTTCAACACCACAGTTCAAAAGCATCAATTCTTTGGCTCTCAGCTTTCTTTATGGTCCAACTCTCATATCCATACATGACTACTGGAAAAACCATAGCTTTGACTAGACGGACCTTTGTTGGCAAAGTGATGTCTCTGCTTTTTAATATGCTGTCTAGGTTGGTCATAGCTTTTCTTCCAAGGAGCAAGCGTCTTTTAATTTAATGGCTGCAGTCACCATCTGCAGTAATTTTGGAGCCCAAGAAAATAAAGTCTGTCATTGTTTCCATTGTTTCCCCCTCTATTTACCATGAAGTGATGGGACTGGATGCCATGATTTTAGTTCTTTGAATGCTGAGTTTTAAGCCAGCTTTTTCACTCTCTTCTTTCACTTTCATCAAGAGTCTCTTTAGTTCCTCTTTGCTTTTTACCATAAGGGTGGTGTCATCTGGATATCTGAGGTTACTGATATTTCTCCCTGTAATCTTGATTCCAGCTTGTGCTTCATCCAGCCTGGCATTCCGCATGAGGTACTCTGCATATAAGTTAAATAAGCAGGGTGACAGTATACAGCCTTGATGTACTCCTTTCCCAATTCTTACGAAACTCCTTCCTTTTCTTACAAGGACTCCAGTCTTCTGGGAGTAGGGCCCCACCCTATGACCTCATTTAACCTTAATTAATTCCTTAAAAATCCTACCTCCAAAATCACAGTGGGCTGAGGCTTCAATGTATGCTCTTTGTGGGTACAAGATTCAGTCCACAACAAGGACCAAATAGAAGCATAACCTGCGTAAGTAAAAAAAGACAGTGCATATGTTGATGGCAGTTTTCTATGATGAAGGGAGATAACAAGAAGGAAGATGAGAAAACAAGAGATTAGTTCAGTGTAAGATGAAATGCTGGAAAAAATAATTTCTTCTGGATGAATATATACAGAATAAGGCAAGCAGTACCCACAATTTGATTCTCACATAAATTATACAGTTAATGGCACAAGAGAGTATATGGAGTGTATGATTCTGTGTATGTGTGTGTGTCTGTGTATAAGGCATAAAGACCGCTGATTTCACATCATACTGCCCAGATTTTCATATAACCTCTGAAAACAAGAGGAAAAATGGTACTTAGTAGCAGAAGTAGCTCCATTAACTCATACTAGCTGAATCTCAGTTATATTCAATCTGACATAAAACTCCATGAAACAGACAAGAATGACATTTAAATGCAAAGAACTGACAGACCTCCCTTCCCCCCTCCACTCTAAATAATAATGTACAGCCACATTCTCCAGCCAATTCCACTTCCTAAGTACCTTGTTTGACATTTTCTTGCAATGAATGGAACCCCTACCAGCATCATTAGCTGTGTAGGATTTTCTCCCGGGAATGGGCAAAGCAGCTGCCAATTCTAACCAGCCAGGATAGAAGGGAAAAATAAAGAAACAAAAGGCAGAATAAAATAAAGTAAATCCCTGCAGTAAATTTGAGAGGTTTTGTTTGCAAAAGTAAAAGATGAAGCAAATGTTACAGCTTTTGGATATATCAGTGAAAGTAAGCCAAACACTGGTGTGTGTTGATTTGCAGTCCAACAAAATCAGAGACTACAGTGAATCAAAGGGTAAAATAAGCACAAAAGCAGCACTAACTTCCACGACATATACATCTACAGAGCTTTATATGTATGCTTTGGTTAGCTGGTCATCATTTTTCGTTATTGTTTAGTTGCTAAGTTGTGTCCAACTCTTTTGCGACCCCATGGACTATAGTCCACCAGGCTCCTCTGTCTATGGGATTTACCAGAATGCTGGAGTGGGTTGCCGTTTCCTTCTCCAGGGGAATCTTCCCAACTCAGGGACTGAACCTGCAGATTCTTTACCACTGAGCCACCAGGGAAGCTGTCATCATTCAGGGAAGAATTACTGACTATAAATTTTCCAGGGATTTTGCTCACTAGAGTGATTTTTGTAGCTTTCTTTCAAGCCCTGGTTATATTTAATAACTGCCCATACTTCCACCAGAAGGTGAGGCAGAGGGCTCTTACTTGAATAAAGTGTGAAATTATTAAAATACATAGAAGTGTCTTTTGTTCCAATAAGGTGACTCTGGAGGGGTTCCCAGGGAAGAACTCATCACAAAAAATATCAAGCCATGATCGGAAGCTTGAATTTTGGGTCCTACCTCCCGTTCTCCAGAAAGCAGAGAGGGGCTGGAAGTGTACTTAATGATCAATTGTGATTACATGATGAAGCCTCTATAAAGGATGGGGCTGGAAGAGCTTTGTTGCTGAACACATGGTGGGGGTCAGGGGTAGGGCACCCAGAGAGAGCACGGAAGCACTGGGCCCCTTGCTACATACCTGTCCTATGCATCTCTTCCATCTGTCTCCTTTATCATATATTTTTATAATTAACTAGCAAACAATAAGCAAATTGTTTTCCAGAGTTCTATGAGAAAGTGAAAAAAAGTGAAGTGTTAGACACTCAGCCATGTCTGACTCTTTGTGACCCCATGAACTATAGCCCACCAGGCTTCTCTGCCCATGGGATTCTCCAGGCAAGAATACTGGTGTGGGTTGCCATTTCCTCCTCCAGGGGATCTTGCAGACCCAGGGATTGAACCTGCGTCTCCTGCATCTGCTGGCAGGTTCTTTACCACTGAGCCCCCAGGGCAGCCTCGTGTACAATACTTTGGATTGAGGTAAATAGCTAAAGTCATGCACATTTGAAGCTGTGGAGCACTCAGGCTCAGGCCCGTGCAAGTCCACTGCATTTTTCTGAATCATTCATGATCAATCTTTGGTACTCTTGCTGCTAGTGGCACCGAAGTGGTAGGAAAGAATCAGACAAAAACAGGAAAAGAAAGGAAATTGTGGCTCTTTATAAAATTACCTATGGATTACAATGGTGAAAGGTTATCAGATAAATGGTTATAATAAACTGAACAAACTCACTAAGGTTGATGAGCCACCCTTCAGAAAATTGACAGGCATTCATGAGGGGAGAAGAGAAGGAAGTCTAAAGCTTTGGCAGGGCCTTTTGCTGTGGACTAGGATTTGGTCTTAAGGAGTATCAGGGGACATTCTGTCAGCCTGTACTTCAGAAAAGCAAACGAGACCCATAAAGGATGCTTTAGACTCAGAATTATCATTGTTTTACTTGCCAAGTTCTCATCAATCTTTGATTAATTGTTAGTCTCCAGAAACCATCAAGTGGTAAAGAGAAGAGGTGAAATAAGACAGAACATGGAAACATAAACAGGAAGGAGCCGAGACGCTTCAAGCTAAGAAAGCGAAAATGGGGAGAGCTCTGCATTGCGGTGATGTATGGCCTTTGATGGTTCTCCAGCCGAGATCGTACAACACTGCCCAGAGTGACGTGCACAGCCAGAGCCCAGGATTGAACAGTCTCTCAACAGTCTTCGACATCACATACTGAGCTTTAAAATTTTCCGCCTACTTCATTTCCACCCTTGTCCTGTGTTTCTAACTTCCCATCTATTCAGCTCTTGGGATGCAGTTATCTGGATGAACTCTCCTCCTTCTCCACTCTTGCTTCTGATCTACTGCATAGTTCCTCCCTTCAGAAATGGCATGTGCTTTTAATAACAGACCCAATGGTTCACAACTCTCTTTGTCTTTCACCTTCCTTCACAGGAAGTCTGGATTAGGGAATCTTGTTATCAGGACTCTGTCCAATCCCTAGCCCAGACCCTAAAGCCTAAGTCCAAAGGCTTGGAACAATGTAAAGGCAGCCTTTAAGACAAGTTATCTTGACTCTAAATATCCATGTGGCCTTACGTAAGTCACTTAAACTTCAAATTTTTTTCTTTTAGAAGTTTTTAAAATCTATAAATCTTTTATCTAATATGTGTTAGTCGCTCAGTTGTGTCGAACTCTTTGTGACCCCATGGACTGTAGCCCACCAGGCTCTTCTGGCCCATGGAATTCTCAAGGCAGGAATACTGGAGTGGATAGCTACTCCTTTCTCCAGGGAATCTTCCCGACCCAGGGATCAGACCCAGGTCTCTCTCTTTGCAGGCAGATTCTTTACCATCTGAGCCATCAGAGAAACCTTTTTATTATCTATAAATCTATCTACATTTTTTGTTTATATCTATAAGACAGATTATCAATGCTTCCACATGATAGGGATACTCCTCTAGTCCATGAGGGAGTGTATTAAAAAGCTGTGAAGACTGGAAATCCAATGTACTGGAGAAAAGTGGCTAAATTCTCAAGACCTCCAGGTATTAGCTCTCCTTCTGTCATGTGAGAATATACTTGTAGGACCTGATCCAGTACCCCAGGCACCAAATATCTCTTCATGGCCTCCACCTGGACTACAGGCATCTCAGTGCTCCCTGGGAGGGTGCAATATGGAGGGACCATAGCCATTCTCAGGGAGTTAGAAGCCTGAGTGCCAGGGTTGAAGTATGGCTTCATGAAGCTTGAACAGACATATATCCGTCTCATCTCTTCCCTCCAAGATGGTGGGTTACAACATAAGACAAAGACAGAACAAGGTATGTAACAGTTAAAAATACCCAGGAGGAAGTCAGAGGTTGGGCACTGGAGAGACCAACTGGAGACATCTTTTAATTTAAGATACAGGAAGTACAGAAGAACAATGCAGTGTTTCAGAGCAGAACTCCAAGGTTCCCTATCAGTGGAAGGAACCTTTGAGGTGAGCTTTCTAAGACAGTAAGTGTGATTCCTAGTAACTGTTTTCAATTTGGCTTCAGGGACTTTGGTCTGTAGTGACTATGGTATGACTGGCCGAAGATCACATTCAGGAAAACAGAATCACATTGGTAAGAGAAGTCTATTTGGGGTGGGGGGAGAACCCAAAAAACTTATCAAACGATGGTGGCAAATGTCACAGAATCTTTGATAAACACAAAAGTGAAAATGTATCTGGCACTATCATAATTCCATACAACTTTCCATAATGTATGCAACAAAGTAATAACAGCATATCTTGGTGCAATGAAATCTTGTTAAATTCATATAGTTTTATTCAAAACAGCATGAATTTGAAGTAGCTATTTCTCCCTAGTTGACTCAAATGTCTTACTGCTCTTAAATAAAATATCAGATAATATATACTTAAAGTTCTTCTTTTCATAGCTCCCTTAATATAGAATTAACAAGGTGTTACTCAATTATTTAGAGTTTTCTGGTAAAGGGCCCATAAAGCTTTCACAAAAATAATGAGAAACGTGTCCATAATTCTCATCTGGCATGTGATAAAACTCAAATTTGGAAAGTTGCAGGAACTTCTTCAGCCAGCAGGGCTAGTCTTTCAGAGCGTGAATCTAACTGCTGTGAGAGTAGTCAGGATGATGCTGAGATCTGGAGTGAGTCGTGGTGAATGTGTGAGCTGGAGCGTGGGGAAGGTGGAACCCCAGCCAAGCTGCCAGAAGGAATCCAGCGTTCAGAGAATGTGGTGTCAAGGAAATCTGATCTGGGCAAAAAACTGCCTTAGAGAGAAATGGCAAGACCAAGACATGTCCCAAAAGGAGCAAGGAGGTACAGCTGCAGGGAACATAGGAGTGGTCTGCAGGCAAGGTGTGCTGTGGGATGCTGCAATCCTGCCTTTGGACTTAGATGTGCATTAAATTTTGGTGTCTGCCACTTTCAAGCTGTGGGACTCTATGGCATTTCCAAGCCCCATTTTCTTTATTTGTAAAATGGAATGTCAATCTAAAATTTATGCCAGAGAGCTGAAGTGAACCCAGGTGGCTCAGTGGTAGAGAAACCACCTGCCAATGCAGAGATGAAGGATACATGGGTTCGATCCCTGGGTCAGGAAGATTACCTGGAGAAGGAAATCACAACCCACTCTAGTATTCTTGTCTGAAAAATCTCATGGATAGAGGAGCCTGGTGGGCTATGGTTCATGGGGTCGCCAAGAGTTGAACACAACTGAGCAACTGAGTATGCATGCATGCTCAAGTGAGAGGACCAGAGAAACCAAGTCCAAAGATTCTTATACTTTATCTTATAGGATTGCTGTGGGGACCATGTGAGCAAAGTTATGTGAAAGTGTTCTGTAAACTCTTAAGGAAATACACGAGTATTACTCTTCTTTTTGTATGCCAAATGAAATAAAAAATGTGTTTTTTTCAAATTAAAAAGAAATAAAAGTTTAAAAATTCTATATGTTGAAAGTTAATCATACTACTAAAAATGTTAAAAAATGATGTGGGAAATTTTTCTGCTGTGTTGATATATCTGTATGTGCATCTGTATTCCTATTAGAATTATAGTGTACAGTAGACAGTCCTAAAAATATTGCTTTCTTCTTATCTAATAGCACTTTTTCATATTCTTGAATATTTCATTTTTAAATGAGAAGGGAAGATAATGCTGACTTAACCCCAATAAAATGAATCAGTGAGTGAGTGAAAGTTGCTTAGTCGTGTCCAACTCTTTGTGACTTCATGGACTGTAGCCCACCAGGTTCTCCTCTGTCCATGGGATTCTCCAGGCAAGAATACTGGAGTGGGTTGACATTCCCTTCTCCAAAATGAATCAGAGGGGACTTTTATAAGAAAAATATTTTTATAGACATTTGTTGGCCAGTAGTTACTACTAGTGGCTGTGATTTTTGTTGCTTCAGCCAAAGATTATGAATAAAATGTTGAAAATAATATATTCAAAGCAAAAGTCATATGGGAATGAAAAAATCTGTAGGGAGAAGAAACAAAACAAAATTGGCTATATAGTAAAGGTTACAGAGTAGTATTGAGGATTTAAAATATATTATCAGACACTGAGGTCTAGACTATCTAGACCTTACTGTGAAAATAAAAATATAAACAAAGTCCTATTAACAAAGAGAAAAGCTAATTCTGTAACACAGTGAGTAGTTGAAGAATGCAGACACCAAACCTTTAGTAAAATTTAGCCCTCATCATCGCCCTTTTTAGAATAAGTAACTCCAGATTACCCTGGAAACATACATCCAACAAATGATCTGAGTTGTGTGTAAAACTCTTCATTATTCTGGAGTCTCTCCAAATAAAGAATTTTCATGATAAATGAGTATTTGATTCAAACTACAATGTCCCTTTCACTTTATTGCTTCAAAAATGCCATTCCCCTAAATTCCATCCTACTAAAGATAAGCAACAAGGATATATTTTATAGCACAGAGTAATATAGCCATTATTTTGTAATAACTTTAAGTGGAATATAATCTATACAAAATATTACATCTCTTTGTTGTACACCTGAAACCAAGTATACTTCAATTAAAAAACTACTGTCCCATATTCTCTTCCGGTCACTGGCACTGGAGTGCGGTACACGCCCCAGATATACCCCTGTTTCTTGGCCAAGCAAGTTGGTTATATGCTATTTAATCATGATCATGTTCTCTATTGCCACATAACCATTTTGAAACTGGTGGTTTAAAAGAACGATGGGGCTTTGTGCTTCTTACAGGTCTGAAACTGTAGCGCATTGTGTGCAGACTCACTTCTACTTCTGGAGCCTCGGACGGGCTCACCCAATGGCTAGAGGCCCAAAGAGCTGCGCTGAGGCTTCTCTCTCCTCCTGTGTGGTGGCCATGGCTTTCTATGTGGGACCTTTGGCGTGGTGGCCAAGAGTTAGCTTTCTTGCAGGCAGCTTAGGGGTCCAAGACAGAATGTTCCCAGAGGCCTGGATGAAAACTGCAGGGCTTTTTCCTGGCCTAATTTCAGAAGAACTGGAATAATTATTGATCAGGCAAGTCAATAAGACCACCCCAGACTCAATGGGAGGGGGTTAGATTCTGGCTGTCAATGGGAGGAGAAGCAAAGTCTGGGAGACCATCTTTAATCTACCACATGTTCTCCTGTTTAAAAGAAAAAAAAAACCTCTTTCAAAGAATTATTTGAAAGAACTGGAGAGAAATAAGAGACTGAGAATTCATCCTAATTTTGTGACTGATGTAAAGAGACAAGGATGACTTACGGGACCTTTTCTCCAGTTTGCCTTTTTGTTGCTTTGACTCTAATACAGACAACTCGTTCTCAGTTCCTCAAAATACTGGCATCTGGGGCCCACTCATTTACACATTCAGGGACTTACACTCCCACTGTCTTGCATTTTTCATCTTACTTAAAAAAATAAGCAAGCTGCCTTATAGTTCATAAAAATGTCAGAATTATTGGATGTTTTAGTTTTTAGAGTCTTCATTTAAATTTTTCCTTTCAGTAGGCCATAACTAATAGTGTCCCTATAGGTTGAAACTGAGAGAAGAATTTTTGTTATTGCTTTAATATCATCAGGTGAAATGTGCACAGGAAAATTATTTCATGTCTATTCAAGTTGCCACAGAACATCAGTGATATTGTGGCAGGCGATGAGCAAAATAAACTGAATGAAAGGATTATGGATTTGATAAAAAACAGAAATTGAGAAGTACATTGCTTACAGATTACAGAACAAGCAGTGGAAGAATGAAAAATTAGAAGTGTGAATTAGTCTCAGTAATGTCTCTACGCTTGGAGAAGCAGTACTTGAGCTGAAGGAGAAACAGGAGTGAATGACCACTTTGCATGACGTTAATTTCAACACTCTTGAATCATGGCCTCATTTATCAACATCTGTTGCTGGTTGAGTATAACTCATAGACCTTCCCTCAGTTGTGAATCAAAACTCTCTTCACTGTTAAGGTCCCTAAAGCCCTATAATCTCATCTAGTTTCCAAGGTTACCAACACCATAAGACCCTTCTATTGGAGAGGTAGTAATAGAGAATAAGCTCATTTCATCAGAGTGAGAATTCATCAGAGCTGGAATGAGAACACAGATCAGGAAAATACTCTCATTTACATTTGAGACACTCAAATGATTCTCTATATACATCCCTTTCTGGATATTGCCTACACCCCGTGTTATTCAAGGGCCCTAACTTCTTCAATAGTGGCACATTCTTATTCAGTCTTTTTCTGATAACTTGACATTATTCAGAGCACTTTTACTCTTCAGTTTTCAACAGGTCATTATTTAAGGCTGTGGAGTTGTCCTGAAGAAGCAGGGCTGTATAATTCTACCTGTGGACTACAAGTCCTGTGATACACACTATTTCCCATATACTGTTCAGAGCACTTTATATATAATAATATCTTTTATCCTTTCAGTTCAGTTCAGTTGCTCAGTCATGTCCAACTCTTCGTGACCCCATGGACTGCAGCACACCAGGCTTCCCTGTCCACCACCAACTCCCAGAGCTTACTCAAACTCATGTCCATCAAGTCAGTGATGCCATCCAACCATCTCATCCTCTGTCATCCCCTTCTTCTCCTGCCTTCAATCTTTCCCAGCATCAGGGTCTTTTACAATGAGTCAGTTCTTTGCATCAGGTGGCCAAAGTATTGGAGTCTCAGCTTCAGCATCAGTCCTTCCAATGAATATTCAGGACTGATCTCCTTTAGGATGGACTGGTTGGATCTCCTTGCAGTCCAAGGGACTCTCAAGAGTCTTCTCTGACACGACAGTTCAAAAGCATCAGTTCTTCAGCACTCAGCTTACTTTGTAGTTCAACACTCATATCCATACATGCTGCTGCTGCTGCTAAGTCGCTTCAGTCGTGTCCGACTCTGTGCGACCCCACAGATGGTAGCCTACTGGGCTCCGCCATCCCTGGGATTCTCCAGGCAAGAACACTGGAGTGGGTTGCCATTTCCTTCTCCAATGCATGAAAGTGAAAAGTCAAAGTGAAGTCGCTCAGTCGTGTCTGACTCAGTGACCCCATGGACTGCAGCCTACCAGGCTGCTCTGTCCATGGGATTTTCCAGGCAAGAGTACTGGAGTGGGGTGCCATTGCCTTCTCCTATCCATACATGACTACTGGAAAAATCATAGCTTTGACTAGACAGATCTTTGTTGGCAAAGTAATGTCTCTGTTTTTAATATGCTGTCTAGGTTGGTCATAGCTTTTCTTCCAAGGAGCAAGCGTCTTTGAATTTCATGGTTGCAATCACCATCTGCAGTCATTTTGGAGCCCCCCAAAATTATCCTTATAACAACCCAATGAAGTAGTTACCATTAATTATGTCCATAGTACTAGTGGGGAAACAGAGACACTGGATGGTTAAATTAATCGCTCAAGACATTATTCCAATGGCGAGTGGCAGAGTTGGGATTCAAATGTAGGCAGTCTGAATCCAAAGTTACATCACTTAAAAGGCTCCGACAGCACACTGCTATAGAAAACTATTAAATGCTCACCTTTCAAAGAAAAAGGTGATCTTTACCCAAGTTCATATTTAGTAATAAGAACTGTGACTTTTCAGAGTCTTCTCAAATCTCAAGCCATGTTTACCCACTGCAGCCTGGGAGGAATGGAATCTAGAGCTATCACTAACTTACACAGTGGGAGGGATGCTGAGAAATGGTCTCGGTGGGAACAGCCATTCCAGCAGGTGGAATATAGTTTCTAATGAGTATATATGTTGACAATGAGGAAGTGTGGATGTGTGTTGTCATCAACATTATGGAGATATATTAATCATGAATAGAGGGGCTTGGGCACAGTAATTCAGCAGCTGGTATATGGAGGTCAAAGTGATACATGGAGGTAAAAGTGATCTACCAGTTGTCATTGGATAAGTCAGTTACTGAGGATCCAAGGCACAGCTCAGTTACGGATACTGGTGAATAGGAACAGAATCGTTAAAGAGAGGTGTGACTTATTTTTGCGTCTTAGAATATTGGAGTAGAACTTCCTAACTTGTTCCTTTTGAAGAACAAATGCATAGATCAGTTTATCAAGAGTAAAGAGTATAATAGGAAAGATGAGAAAGGAAAGCTATAAAGTCAGGTTGAGATTTGAAATTTGAAAGAGAACATAGTGAAATAAAAAATATGCTGTATTATTAGTATTTAATATGCATTCATTATTTAAAAACAGCAAAAAAGCCAACTTAAATCTCTTTATTCATAAATAGCCACTGTTCAACACTTGATATATTTTTCTAATTTGGCTAATAGAGTTTGCCAAGAGAACACATTGGTCATAGCAAACACCCTTTTCCAACAACACAAGAGAAGACTCTACACATGGACATCACCAGATGGTCAACACTGAAATCAGACTGATTATATTCTTTGCAGCCAAAGGTGGAGAAGCTCTATACAGTCAGCAAAAGCAAGACTGGGAGCTGACTGTGGCTCAGATCATGAACTCCGTGTTTCAAAATTCAGACTTAAATGGAAGAAAGTAGGGAAAACCATTAGACCATTCAGGTATGACCTAAATCAAATCTCATATAATTATACAGTAGAAATGAGAAATAGATTTAAGAGACTAGATCTGATAGACAGACTGCCTGTTGAACTATGGATGGAGGTTCATGACACTGTACAGGAGACAGGGATCAAGACCATCCCCAAGAAAGATAAATGCAAAAAGGAAAAATGGTTTCACAGCTACAAATAGCTGTGAAAAGAAGAGAAGCCAAAAGCAAAGAAGAAAAGGAAAGATATACCCATTTGAATGCAGAGTTCCAAAGAACAGTGAGAAAGGATAAGAAAGCCTTCCTCAGTGATCAGTGCAAAGAAATAGAGGAAAGCAATAAAATGGGAAGCGACTTAGCAGCAGCAGCAGCAGAGATCTCTTCAAGAAAATTAGAGATACCGAGGGAACATTTCATGCAAAGATGGGCTCAATAAAGGACAGAAATGGTATGGACCTAACAGAAGCAGAAGATATTAAGAAGAGGTGGCAAGAATACACAGAAGAACTGTACAAAAAAATCTTCACGACCCAGATAATCACAATGGTNAGTCCCATCACTTCATGGAAAATAGATGGGGAAACAGTGGAAACAGTGTCAGACTTTATTTTTTGGGGTTCCAAAATTACTGCAGATGGTGACTGCAGCCATTAAATTAAAAGACACTTGCTTTGAAAGAAAAGCTATGACAAACCTAGACAGCATATTAAAAAGCAGAGACATTACTTTGCCGACTAAGGTCTGTCTAGTCAAAGCTATGGGTTTTTTTTTCCCAGTAGTCATGTGTGGATGTGAGAGTTAGACTATAAAGAAAGCTGAGCACTGAAGAATTGATGCTTTTGAAGTGTGGTATTGGAGAAGACTCTTGAGAGTCCCTTGGACTGCAAGGAGATCCAACCAGTCCATCCTAAAAGAGATCAGCCCTGGGCTTTCTTTGGAAAGAATGATGCTAAAGCTGAAACTCCAGTACTTCAGCCACCAGATGCAAAGAACTGACTTATTGGAAAAGACTCTGATGCTGGGAAAGATTGAAGGCAGGAGGAAAAGGGGACGACAGAGGATGAGATGGCTGGATTGCATCACTGACCCGATGGACGTGAGTTTGAGTGAACTCCAGGAGTTGGTGATGGACAGGGAGGCCTGGCATGATGCAATTCGTGGGGTCGCAAAGAGTTGTACATGACTGAGCGACTGAACTGAACTGAACTGATTGCATCCTATGTATTTAATATCTTCATCCCCAAATCTCCCAACATTTAAATTATTCAATGTATT
Source organism: Cephalophus harveyi (assembly GCA_006410635.1). Lineage (NCBI taxonomy): Eukaryota > Metazoa > Chordata > Mammalia > Artiodactyla > Bovidae > Cephalophus > Cephalophus harveyi. The sequence goes on from SJYT01077306.1 coordinate 112,500, forward strand.
ACTATTATTAATAACACAATGTGGATATCCTTGTATGTAAAACTTTATGTACAGTTTGGTTATTTTTAATACTAAGCACTAAATTTGTAGAGAAACTATTAAAAAATGGATAGTGGAACTTCTTGAAATTTTTACATTTTGCCCAATTGTTTTTCATAAAAGTTGTACCTGTTTATGCTCCCACCACAAATCTGAAATATTACTTATGAAAATTTATTCTTTCTCCATCCATTTCATGATTGAGAATAGAATTATGTCATTCATTCATTTGATAAACTAAATATTCATTAATGGGTTACTGCATAAATACTGTGTACCCATGTCTGCTCTAAATTCCAGGGAATCAGTCTCATATTTGCTTTATTTCGAATTTTTATAGTAAGTAGCCAGGTTTTTCATACATGCATTGATTACTTATCTTCCTTTTTTGCGAGAAGAAAACTTGTGATTTTTCTTTCTTAATAGAGTAATAATTAGTGTCTTCTATACGAAATGAACATAACAACTGAATTGAAGTTAATTGTAAGAATATAAAAGAAACACAATTCTGGCTCAGTTAAGCAGTGAAGAGTTGAAATTGGTTTCATTTATAATTTTTATAAAACACATTTTTGGGGGGTTTTATTCTGCTTTTGTTTTGCATGTTGTTTGGACTAAGAACCTTACTTTAAAATGATTACTAGAGTATGATTAGCTGAACCTGTCTAATAATGGAAACTCTTTACAGAATCCTGGAAGAGAAGTTCTTCTCATGGAAAGCTTTGGTCTTTTTGCTTCAGCAGTGTTTTACCAGTCATTGTAGCTCAATCAGTGAAGAATTTGCCTGCAATGCAGGAGAGCTGGGTTCAGGAAGACCCCATGGAGGAGAAAATGGCAACCCACCCCAGTATTCTTGCCTGGAGAACCCTATGGACAGAGGAGCCTGGAAGGCTACAGACTATGGAGTCGTAAGAGTCAGACATGACTTAGTGACTAAACCACCATCCACACCAGTCAAGGAAATCTTATGTTGGGGTATCCTGCCTTTGGAATCTGTACTTTTTTCACCTTTAAATATAACTCATACATGTACTGCTTGATATATATGAATGTTTATTACATGCCTTCCCTCCCCAACTTACATAAACTATTTTGGAAAAATGANGAGCCTGGAAGGCTACAGACCATGGAGTCGTAACAGTCAGACATGACTTAGTGACTAAACCACCATCCATACCAGTCAAGGAAATCTTATGTTGGGGTATCCTGCCTTTGGAATCTGTACTTTTTTCACCTTTAAATATAACTCATACATGTACTGCTTGATATATATGAATGTTTATTACATGCCTTCCCCCCCCCAACTTACATAAACTATTTTGGAAAAATGACTATCTTATATATATCTTTGTGTTATCATAGTGCTAAGAATAAAATAAGCATTTATAAATTGTTGAATAAATTAATTATTGAGAAAGAAAAGTTTAAAAGAGGCAATAATAATGTCTAATAATATTAAACAAAATAAATGTAGATATCATTTTGCTTCATGAAACCAAAACATACAAAGGCTATATGATGTACTGAATCATTTATCTACTGAATGATAGAGTTAGGCAGTTTGATATAGGACACAAATCTCCAATGAATAAAGTTCAATGAAGGTCATTTTTATACATGCAAGACCATAAGAGTCATTTTCTACCTTCACAGGTTTTTAAAACCAAATTCATCAGCTTGAAACATTATTAAAGTAAGTTATTAGCATATATCTAATCACAAAAAGCAAAACTAAATTTAAATTTGATTTCTTCTTTGTCTTGACTTCCCTTTCACATCAAGACAAGTTACCCAAAATCAAAGACTGTGAAACAATGAATATGCTAAAATAAGCCCTCCGTATTATTCACTACTTTATCACAGTCATATTTAAGGAAGCATAAGATTCTTATCAATGGTATAGCATTATACTACTTTTTGATTATTTTTAAACATAGGTTCTGGTTATATGGGACTATCTAATTTAAAAGTTTATCAAACTTCATGCTTATGATTTATTCAATTTTGTGTCTTATATTAATAAAAATTTTTAATAAAATACTGTATGAAATAAGCTTTTGTATTATTTGGACTTTAGTAAAACAATGAAAATGTAAAATGAAAATTTTCATTTAGTAAAAAATTAAAATGTAAGACTAGTTTGTTCTACTTTCATGTTCTTACATATAAAAATATTAAAATGTAAAACAAGCTTTTTCTATTTTCATGTGTTTTTGTTGAGTATAATATCACAGTATAGTGCACCAGTTGTTAAGCATATAAATCAATGAAATTTTCTAAACCAAACACACCCACAGATCAAGCAATAAAATATTCCTAGTACTTCACAACTTCAGTTCTTATGTCCCTTTATACTATCCTGACTTGAAGCTCCAAAACATGTTTTTAATCTACTGGCATACACACACACAAAACTCCAAATGCATATTATTTTTTATTTGTTCCCTTTGTCGACATTATGTTAGTGATATAATGCTATTCCTTTATTTGTGTGCAGCCATTTGTGTTCTTTTCCACTGCTGTGTAGTACTCCTTTAAATCATTATACCACATGATATATCTATCTGTTCTACTTTTGGGAACTATTTGGGCTGTTTCTAAATGGTACTCATGTGTACATTCTTGTACATATCTTTTGGTGAGTACACACACACCCACACACGTCTGTCCCAGTATATACCTGGGAAAGGAACTGCTCAGTCAAAAGACCCAAAATTATACAAATTTAAAAATAACACAAATTTAAAAATAACAGACATGAAAGCATACTTAGGAATGAAGAAGAATTATTAGGCAATTATAAGATTCAAAATGGTCTCCCCAGAGAACATATTTTCTCAAGTGTGTAGCTCAAACCAGTTGGCAAATATCTACAGCAGCTTATTTTAGCATCACTACTTAGCCTTGGAGGGATATTTACATATCTACCTGTGCAAGACTGTCTCTATTTAAATAGACTCTGAAGTGGGTTCTATGCTCCCGAGGCAAATTAAAAATGAAATCCAGGAAGAATTGACAGGCTGTTCCCCAGAACTCTGAACAGCTCTAATTATATTACAATACGTTTAGCTGGTTTAGCACAAGTAAGCTACCTGCCTTTTGAGAACTGAAACCCAAGTAGAATTTCCCCAAAGTGCTTCTCTTGATGTGCTCAGGGAAGCTTCCACATTACTCATTAATGTTGTAGGAACAATTGCAGGTTTTTGTACTACTTTGTTCATTACTGTGTTTAACTTCTGTTTTTACATTCAGTAATACAGACAGTTTCACAATGCTGGATCCATATTTGAAGTTCTGAGCTTTACAGTTTAAGTCATCCCCATCATCAACACCATCTTTGCAGTCGCGCAGTATACAATGTGTGATTCTAGTTCATCAGCCACAAGCTGGGCAAAAACCCTAGTCCGAGAGAAGCATAGAGGTGAGAGGAAGGGAGGACCCAAGTAGGAGAGTAATTTGCTCAGCCTCCACTCCTGCAAACAGGAACTTCTCTGGGAGGCATGATTAACTAGCTGTCCCTAGCGAGCCTGCAGGAAGTCCACACAGTGCCAGTTCTGTGTGACAGCGTGAACAGCAGGAGGGGAAAAGTTTTCCCGACCATCGTATCCTACTTTTTTTATACAAGCATCCTATGTGACTTATGCTGGAAGGAGAGGCATACAAATAAGATGGTAATAAATGAGCAGCTCTGTCTCAGGCGGTAATGTATTTGCAAAGGTGTCTGTGGGGAGTCAGCAGGGCTGTCATCCTTACTGCCTAATTTGCGTGGCTTCCTATAATCATTTCCATTTATCTGCAATCTAGTTAAAAGCTACTAGCTAGTTTATCCATTTCTACATGGAGATCCATTATAAGAAAGCACTTCTCTTTGTAAAGTAAGATCCATTCTTCCCTATTCCCCAGAGTGAACGATCAAAGGTTAAATTATTTTCTAGACAGGCGCTCCGCACCGCTGAACAACTCAATCTGTGCTCTTTCATCTTCCCACCTCTCACACTCTGTGAGATTCTGTGCTAGTTCATTAGCTGTATACAGGCACGTCTCCCCCTTTTCAAGCAGGCTCTACAGCCCCAGAATGGTCTTGGTTTGGGCTCCCTTCTCAAGACTTATTTTTCTGTTTACATTGAAAATTACAGGTGGCTAAAAAAGATGGTACTTTGTTTTTACTTACTAACTTAACTATATTTTGCAGTTCTTATTTTTTGATGGGAGGAATTAATGGTAGATTTTAGGGGCCACTATGCTAGATGAGAAAGTCAATTCCTAGTCAGGTTGATAAGAAGCCCGGGATCCCTGAGAAGGAGAGAGGGGTCTGGAATTCTCAAGGAGGAGAAAAGGAAAAACTTTTTTATTTTCTACATTCCTTACTCTTCAGTTCAGTCACTCAGTCTTGTCTGACTCTTTGCGACCTCATGGACTGCAGTATGCCAGGATTCCCTGTCCATCACCAACTCCTGGAGCTTGCTCAAATTCATATCCATCGCGTCGGTGATGCCATCTAACCATCTCATCCCCTGTAGTCTCCTTCTGCTCTCACCTTCAATCTTTCCCAGCATCAGGGTCTTTTCCAATGAATCAGTTCTTCACATCAGGTGGCCAAAATATTGGAGTTTGTTTCAGCATCAGTTCTTCCAATGAATATTCAGGACTGATTTCCTTTAGGATGGACTGGTTGGATCTCCTTGCTGTCCAAGGGAGTCTTAAGAGTCTTCTCCAACACCACAATTCAAAAGCATCAATTCTTTGGCAGTCAGCTTTCTTTATAGTCCAACTCTCACATCCATACATGACTATGGAAAAACCATAGCTTTGACAAGATGGACCTTTGTTGGTAAAGTATTATCTCTGCTTTTTAATATGCTGTCTATGTTGTTCATAGCTTTTCTTTCAAAGAGCAAGTGTCTTTTAATTTCATGGCTGCAATCACCATCTGCAGTGATTTTGGAGCCCAAGAAAGTAAAGTCTCTCACTGTTTCCATGGTTTCCCCATCTATTTGCCATGAAGTGATGGGATCAAAAGCCACGATCCTAGTTTTATGAATGTTGAGTTTTAAGCCAACTTTTTCACTCTCCTCTATCACTTTCATCAAAAGGCTCTTTAGTTCTTCTTTGCTTTCTGCCATAAGGGTGGTGTCATCTGCATATCTGAGGTTATTGATATTTCTCCCAGCAATCTTGATTCCAGTTTGTACGTCATCCAGCCTAGCATTTTGCATGATGTATTCTGCATATAAGTTAAATAAGCGGGGTGACAATATATAGCCTTGAAGTACTCCTTTCCCCTTTTGGAACCAGTCTGTTTTTCCATCCAATTCTAACTGTTGATTCTTGACCTGCATACAGATTTCTCAGGAGGTAGGTCGGGTAGTCTGGTATTCCTATCTCTTTAAGTCACAAAAAATGCTTTATTTTTTTCTTTAAGCCTGGAGCTGATGATTACACAACAAAACAACTCTGCTTAAATTCTGTACTAAGGATTGGACTATAAAGAAAGCGAGTGCCGAAGAATTGATGCTTCTGAACTGTAGTGTTGGAGAAGACTCTTGAGAGTCCCTTGGACTTCAGGGAGATCCAACTAGTCAATCTTAAAGGAAATCAGTCCTGAATATTTATTGGAAGGACTGATGCTGAAGCTGAAGCTCCAAAACTTTGGCCACCTGATGTAATGAACTGACTCACTGGAAAAGACCCTGATGCTATGAAAGATTGAATGTGGGAGGAGAAGGGAATGACAGAGGATGAGATGGTTGGATGGCATCACCAGCTCGAGGGACAAGAGTTGAGCAAATTCCAGGAGTTGGTGATNTGAAGCTGAAGCTCCAAAACTTTGGCCACCTGATGTAATGAACTGACTCACTGGAAAAGACCCTGATGCTATGAAAGATTGAATGTGGGAGGAGAAGGGAATGACAGAGGATGAGATGGTTGGATGGCATCACCAGCTCGAGGGACAAGAGTTGAGCAAATTCCAGGAGTTGGTGATGGACAGGGAAGCCTGCTGTGCTGCAGTCCATGTGGTCACAAAGAGTCAGACATGACTGAGCCACTGAACTGAACAGAACTGAACTGAGGACAGTTTCTCCTTCTTGAAAACCTTCTGGCTAATCCTCTTATCTTAAAATGTGTATTATGGGAGTGGGTCTGGTAAGATCTTTCTATTGTTAGTTCTAATCCTGTCATCTTAAAATGTAAATTGTGGGAGTGGGTCTAGTAAGATCAAGTACAACCTTGAGACATTCTTTTCATTTATTGTTCAGTTCAGTCACTCAGTGGTTTCCGACTCTTTGCGACCCCATGAATCGCAGCACGCCAGGAGTCCCTGTTCGTCACCAACTACCGGAGTTCACTCAGACTCACGTCCATCAAGTCGGTGATGCCATCCAGCCATCTCATCCTCTGTTGTCCCCTTCTCCTGCCCCCAATCCCTCCCAGCATCAGAGTCTTTTCCAGTGAGTCAACTCCTCGCATGAGGTGGCCAAAGTACTGGAGTTTCAGCTTTAGCATCATTCCTTCCAAAGAAGAAGGCTTTCTTATCTCTTCTTGCTATTCTTTGGAACTCTGCATTCAGAGGCTTATATCTTTCATTTTCTCCTTTGCTTTCCCCCTTTCTTCTTTTCACAGCAATTTGTAAGGCCTCGCCAGACAGCCATTTTGCTTTTTTGCATTTCTTTTCCATGGGGATGGTCTTGATCCCTGTCTCCTGTACAATGTCACGAACTTCATTCCATAGTTCATCAGGCACTCTATCTATCAAATCTAGGCCCTTAAATCTATTTCTCACTTCCACTGTATAATCATAAGGGATTTGATTTAGGTCATACCTGAATGGTCTAGCAGTTTTCCCTGCTTTCTTCAATTTGAGTCTGAATTTGGTAATAAGGAGTTCATGATCTGAGCCACAGTCAGCTCCTGGTCTTGTTTTTGTTGACTGTATAGAGCTTCTTCATCTTTGGCTGCAAAGAATATTATTAATCTGATTTCGGTGTTGGCCATCTGGTGATGTCCATGTGTAGAGTCTTCTCTTGTGTTGTTGGAAGAGGGCGTTTGCCATGACCAGTGCATTTTCTTGGCAAAACTCTATTAGCCTCTGCCCTGCTTCATTCCGTACTCCAAGGCCAAATTTGCCTGTTACTCCAGGTGTTTCTTGACTTCCTACTTTTGCATTCCAGTCCCCTATAATGAAAAGGACATCTTTTTTGGGTGTTCGTTCTAAAAGGTCTTGTAGGTCTTCATAAAACCGTTACTTTCTTCAATTTGAGTCTGAATTTGGTAATAAGGAGTTCATGATCTGAGCCACAGTCATCTCCTGGTCTTGTTTTTGTTGACTGTATAGAGCTTCTCCATCTTTGGCTGCAAAGAATATAATCAATCTGATTTCGGTGTTGACCATCTGGTGATGTCCATGTGTAGAGTCTTCTCTTGTGTTGTGGATACTGGCACCTTAACTTTTGCAAAACGAAAAAGAGAAACAAAAGAGTCATTGACTTTTTTGAATGCTGACATTTAAAATTCATTCCCATTTGAAATAGCAACAAGGATGTTTGCTATCACTACTACCATGCAACACTTTCTGGTAAAGTTATATATTGAGGGTAAGGGTGAAGTTGCTCAGTCGTGTCCGACTCTTTGCGACCCCATGGACTGTAACCTACCAGCTTCTCCGTCCATGGGATTTTCCAGGCAAGAATACTGGATTGGGTTACCATTTCCTATATTACCCTTATAATTAAAATTAAAGTCCACATGTGTAAAAACAGATAGCTAGTGGGAAGCTGCTGTACAGCACGGTGGGCTCAGTTTGGTGCTCTGTGACAACCTAGAAGGGTGGAATTGGGGCCGGGGTCGGGGGTCTGTCCATGGGATCACAGAAGAGTTGGACACGACTTAGTGACTAAACAAAACAATACAAAACGGCTGGTTCATGCTGTTGTATGGCAAAAACAAATACAAAATAGTAAAGCGACTATCAAAAATAAATTTAAAAAATTAAAATCCAACAAGCTTTCTATTCCAACATATTATAATCAAGACTAGATTTTACCTTATGGAAGTAAAATTTTAAGTATATTTCATTGTTAAAGTCTCCCAAAATAAAATGATATAAATGAGAAATTATGAACTAGTGCTGTAAGATATGAATTCTTTCCAGTAGCCTAGAGTTTGGGAGGAACACAGGAGAAATTTCCAGAAACAGAAAACAGCATTAAACTTATTGCAATTTATTTGACATTTTAAGTGTAATCTCTCTTCATTTTTATAGCTACACATAGGGTTGATTCAGGCACATACTAATAAGTAAGATGTACAAGGTACATCATGGTGAAACTTCTGGTACTTCCCCTAGTCTCTGCATTTATTCTTATTTATTCATGTGTAAATTATTCATTTTGCATATATTTTCCTTTCTACTAAATTAACATTTAGGATATAATCAAGTTTTATTTTTTAGATTATTAATAAATTAAAATTTTAGTGACAAACACAAACTTTTTTTGCAGCTTTACAGTGTAAACATGAACTCTTAAGCTTTAGAAGAGGTTAATGATAAGAAGACACTAAATACTAGATGGAAAATGCTTCCTTTACCCTGCTTTTTAGAGAAAAAGTATTGGGTTTTCTATAAAATGATAGGTCCTTAATATTCCACTGGACCAAATAAAACAAAAATGGAGCTTCTTTCAAATGTATGCTGTCAGTACATATACTTCAAATGGTATTTTTGAAGTGTGCTGTTTTATAAATATAAGGTCCTTCAACAACTTCCTGCTTCATAGCAGAGTAATCTCTCTCCACCCAGAGTATTGCAGGGCCAGCCTGAGTTTTAACATCACTCACCTCTTCTTCGAGGTCCCAAGACAATTGTTTTTCATTAAGATGCTGGAAGGAATTGAGGTGTGGATGTGGCCAAGCATCAGCTGGTTAGACTCTCACCCTTCATTTTGTTCTTTTAGGAACAAAGAACAGATAATTTAGTAAATGACAAAACTGTGTTTTGAGTTGTATTTCGTGGTGACTGCAGAGCATAGAATTATTCAAACATGTTGTTTTAGCAATCCAGACAAGTAGATTTGTCACTAGAGAGCAGAAGTATTTCTGGTACCCATACAGATTAGATATTCATATTTACGCATATGAGAATTTAACAAGTCTTCTGATAATACTTTCCTAAATTATTCTTAAATATAGTGAAACATATGATATTCAACTGCACTGAAGTTTTTAACATTTGCAATTTAGGAAATTTTGAAGTAATAAAAAAAAAACTTTTAACAAAGGCGGTTAAAAGTAATTGCTTATTACTTACACTGGGTCAAAAAGAATGAAGTAGACTTTTCAAGTATCTCTTTTCCCTAAGCCCACACTTTGTTTTTACTTTGTAAAACTGCAATCAATGACTGTCCTCGAGCTTCTTTGCATTCTTGCATCCCTTTGCTGTTATTTCAGGAAGGATGGATACAACAAGCCCTGGGGAGAAAAAGCAACAACTCAAACTTAATAGTTGAATTTTTAATGTAAAAGAAAGACATTACTGAGATTCAAAACAAATATTTTCTCAAGTTCCAACTAGGTTTTTTGTCTGTCTCCTTGGTTTTTTCTGACTTGCCAGTCAGAGCTGAAAAGCTCCTTCCCTGTCAATGCAAGCCAGGAACGCTAATACATCATCTGTCCTTGAAGTGGAACAAATATCCTTTACTAGCACAACTGATCCAAAATGAAAAAGAATATATTACAGCAAACTGTGATGGTTGTCAATAAGGACACTTTCATTGTGACTATTCATTCACCACATCATGAACAACTGCAGTATCCTCTTATCCAAATGAGAAATACGTTTCCCACTCAATCATGTCTTTACAAAGTTACGGAGCTCTATTTTAAACTTTGCATTGAAGACAATTCTAGTTACAATAAATCATCATATACACATTTATTAATTCATTTTTTTCTCCTGAACTCTACCCCTTCAGAAAGCCGTGTGATGCCAATGATAAGCATGATGGTTAAGAATTTTGTTGGTGAAGTCTTTCCAGGCCTCAGCTAAATCAACACAAGAACTGACAGGATAATACCCAGTTCATAGGGATTGTGAGAATAAAATAATACAGCTAACATGTGCCTATAAAAAAAAAAGGAACAACAAGGCTCAGATGGATTCTCTTCCTCCAGTACAGGAAACAAAGCTTAAGACCTAAACTAACTTCACTTTCAGCCTCTCCCAAGAACGCGACCTTTCATCAGTTAATCTGGGATTACCTGATCAGAATTAATCAATCAGCTTGATAGACTCCTGCCTCTCCCCTAAAGGATGGCGACCGTGCCTAAAACAGTCCACTCTTTGTCAGAAACTTCCTTTTTCATACCCTCCTGCCTATAAAAGGCTTCGATTGCATACGGTTCCCTGGAGATCCCTCCTATTTGATAGGCAGGATGCTGTCCAACTCATGAATCACTGAATAAAGCCAATTATGTCTTCAAATTGACTCAGCTGAATTTGGTTTTTTAACAATGGAGAGTGATAATATAAATACTAGCTAATTTTTCAGTCTTAATTTGAGGGTACTATTTGTATTATTTTATTATGAATAACTGAAAAATATTTTATTTGCTGTGAAAGTAGTCTAGAGTACTCAAAAGATCTCTGCATAAATAACTCGGTCCTTAGTACTGCCTTTTGAGATACAGTTCCCATACTACAGTCTCACAATTGTCTTTATAAAAATGTGTCAATGCTTGAAAAAACAAAGGAAGAACGAATTTTAAGAAATGCTCCTCTTTAAAGGACTAGCTTACATAAAAGAGGAAGCTGTGATGAGGGGTTGTGCCCCCTTCAGAGGGGTTGTCCACAAAGAGCAAATTCCTGACTGTTCCCTCTGTTCATCTGATGCTTCAATATTGTAGACATTAAAATAGGGCCAGCTAACCTACTTCCATTTTCATTGACCCAGTCTTTACAGTTCACCATAGATTTTAGAAAAATACTCATGAGTTATTTTAGCAAACAGTTCTTAAAATGCATCCTACATGAATAACAATATTTCAATATCAGAGACTTCTATCCCATGAGCAAATATGTTTCACCCCAAATCCAGCATAAACGATCTAACAAAGAATTCTTTTTCCAATAATAGACATTGCGATCTGATTTGTCGCCCCAACTCTGCACTAGCAAATTATTGCCGCTGTGGAAAGGGACTGTGCCTGGCAATTACAAGTAAACAAGTAATGCTGCCTGCCTATCAGGAGCAAAGCTTCAGTGACTGCACATACAGCCCCCTCCTTACCCATCCTACCCTCCCTACACAGCCACGAGGGGGTGTGTGTGTGTGTGTGTGCGCGCGCGCGCGCGCATGTGCGTGCGCGGGTGCCCTCAGTTGTGCGCAACTTTTAGAGACTCAGTGGACTGCAGCCTGCTAAGCTCCTCTGTCTATGGGATTTTCTAGGCAGGAATATTGGAATGGGTTACCATTTCCTCCTCCAAGGAATCTTCCTGACCCAGGGATCCAACCTTCATGTCTTGTGTCTCCTGCATCTCTTGAGTCTCTTGCATTGGCAGGTGGATTCCTTACCACTGTGCCACCCTGGGAAGCCCCTCCCAAGGTTGTACCCTGAGGTGAGTTCAGGACAGAGAAAAACAGTAAGAGTCTGTGCTTTGGATAGTGAGTGAAAGTCACTCAGTCATGTCCAACTCTTTGCAACCCCATGGACTGTATAGTCCATGGAATTCTCCAGGCCAGAATACTGGAGTGGGTAGCCTTTCCCTTCTCCAGGGGATCTTCCCAACCCAGGGATCGAAGCCAGGTCTCCCGCACTGTAGGCGGATTCTTTACCAGCTGAGCCACACGGGAAGCCCTCAATAATTTAGATGCATAGCTAAGGAACAATTTCCACGAGCCCATAGTCTTGCATCTTTTCATACATAAAAAAGCACTAAATTCACAAATTGAAATGTCTGTGTTTTGTGATTAGCAATAATCTTTTGATATTTGACTTCATGTTTTTTTTCCAGCTAAAAATTCCTTTATATCCTCGCTCCTCTTTTCCTTCTTTGGAACAGTTTTTCAGAGCTACCTGAGAGGCTGTCTCCTGGGCTATAATCCTCAGTATGATCCCCAAACAAAACTTAAGTCACAACTTTTAGGTTGTGCTTTTCTCACAGCTTACATTGGCTATTTCAGGTTGGACATGAAAGGGTTAAACAGTAAACTTTCTGAAGTGTCATGGCGTTCTCATTTGCATTTCTGTTTAGTGAGGGAAATCTGCTTTCAATTCAAACCCCAATAAGAAGGTTACTCTTATTGTTGGTCTGGACCAACTAAGCTAAAAAACCCATCATGGCACAAAAGACAATGGGCAAAAACCAGAGGAAGCCTGCAAGAGAAAGGTAGTACCATCAGCAGAGAGAAACTGTAAGAGCTGCAGCAACATGAGAACCCAGGGAAAAGACAAGTCTTATTAATAAAAGGTCTTCTCTGTAGGGATTTTGTACAGAACAGATGGGGAAAAAAGCAAAGTTTCCTTAGCAGCACTCCGCTGCCCTCACAGCAATTGGTGTGTGGAAATTCATGTGAGGGCAACGGGGTAGGAAAGTCACAGCCCTGGAAATAAGTGGGTATTCATAGAAGAGAAAGTGCAGCTGAATATGGAGAGCATGAGGAAGACAAAGAGACCAGCCTGGGTTGAACAGAAGTCAATACATTAATTGGATAAATCTAGCAAAGTAGTTTTAACAGTTCTTCACCGAAGGGGTACCAAAAGCCAAGTGTCTTGTACATGTGCATGCTTATATTGCATGATTAAAACCAAAGTATAATTTTTAAGATACACTGTAAGTTCAGCTACTGAAAAAAATGCTGTTGTTGCCTTCTTAGAACTTAAATATAGTCTTTTTAAAATATGTTTGTTTATTTATTTATTGTTGCTCTACACAGGCTTTGTTTAGTTGCAGTGAGTAGTAGCTACTCCCTGCTTGCGGTGCGTGGGTTTCTCATTCGGATTCTCTTATTGTGGGCTCTAGGGTACATGGGCTTCAGTAGTTGTGGCTCATCAGCTCTAGAGCTCAGGCTCAGTAGTTGTGGCACATGGGTTTAATGGCCCTGCAGCATGTGGAATCTTCCCAGACCAGGGATCGAACCTGCAGCTCTTGTGTTTCCTGCCCTCTCAGGCAGATTCCTAACCCTGGACCCGTGGACTACTCAGGAAGTCCTAAATTGAGTCTGCAATTATCTCATTTATTTATGGTGTATGCTTCCTGATTTTTTTCTCTTCTGCACTAGAATGTAACTGCAGACTGCAACAGAGGCCTTCTCTGTCTTGTTCACCTTCATGTCCCCAGAATAAATAACAATGCTTGACACAGAGCAGGCACCAAGTATCTGTACTACAATATATACCAGGTGCTCTTCTAGGTTATTTAATCCTTATATCAGTGATATAATGTAGGGTCTATTATTAGCCCCATTTACAGATGGGTAAATTTAAGAACAGAAAAATGAAGTCATTTGTCTAACTTAGGAGCTGGTAAGAGGCAGAATCAGGATCTGAACTCAGGCAGGCAGTCCCAAACCACTCTTGCTGCTGCTGCCGCTGCTGCTAAATCACTTCAGACGTGTCCGACTCTGTGCGACCCCATAGACGGCAGCTCACCAGGCTCCCCCGTCTCTGGGATTCTCCAGGCAAGAACACTGGAGTGGGTTGCCATTTCCTTCTCCAATGCATGAAAGTGAAAAGTGAAAGTGAAGTCACTCAGTCATGTCCGACTCTTTGCGATCCCATGGACTACAACCTACCAGGCTCCTCCATCCATGGGATTTTCCAAGCAAAAGTACTGGAGTGGGGTGCCATTGCCTTCTCCGCCCTACCACTCTTACTCCAGCCAATAACCTCTAATGATTATGCATCTATTCATATCTGTATATATTTACTGCATAAGTAAATGAAAACTTCTTTCTGCCTGGGTGCATGAGACATTAAATTATAACTAATCCTTTTGAAATTAATTCAAACTTCTGACCATAGACAAAGTAATGGCTCATAACAGACATGATTATCCCACCACACACTTTGTACTGCATCATTTTCTTTTTCAACTTGAACTACACTGCTTTTTCACTATTGTGGTTTTACAAAACTTTACGACTAAAGTACCACATTCATAAAGTTATGCCTCGTAAATGTTACACACTCAGGCATTTTCATGAGTAGTTAAAAAAAATCTTAATGCAGACAGATTGCCCCCAGTTTGTGTTCCCACATCTTTTGTGGGGCAACAGATTTTGTGACTAGTTCATTTTATAATGCTGACTGACTTCAGTCAGTTATTATTTTCTATAAACTAGAATTGGGGGCGGTGGACACTTCCTAATATATGGGAAAATCCAGAACTGAATATTTGAAATTGGAAGTACCTGAGAAAATCATGGTGTTTGTACATCTTTGACATAAATCTCATGAAGAATGATGTATTTTCTTTCCTTGTCAAGTCATGCAACCAAAGTCACACTTCTACCAAAACTGACTGAAAATGTAAACATTCAGATGATCGGTTTGGTGGATGCTTCGCCAAATTTTCTAAACTACCAGTTACTTATAAACCAGTTACAGAACAGACATGGTCTAAAACAATGTATGCATCGTTATTATGAAGAGGATCAAGTAACCATGCATCCAGAAAATACCAGGTATGCCTGATAAGCCTGCCCCTTCTTCCAAAATGGTCCCCAAGGGACTGGGCATTTCCAGAGTATTGTTGGAAAAACACTGAAGTAGACAGATTCTAAATTCCTTTCCAGTGCTAAAGCGCTATAGTGGTCTGAGAAGACCTCAAACTTGGAACAGTAGGTCATACAGATTAAGCTTAAAGAGTAATATACTATAATTCATTGATAAATGACTGCAAACAAGTTTTAGAGCTTGTTCATTAATGCAAACAAGTTTTAGAGCTAAATTCGTGGTTTTGTGAATGGACTTTTGCACACATTAAAACATTTAATTCAATGGTTATAGTCCTCTCTGAGTACCTCATAGAATCTATTGAGGTTAGCAAAATTACTTGGGATGTCTCAAACTCCATCACTCACCAAATGGGTGGCTTTGGTTCAATTACTTAACCAATCTCAGCTACAGTTTCTTTAACTATAAAGGGTAAAAATCATAACAATGATTGTTTTAGTGTTGCTAAAAGGAATAAATGATGCCTGTGCCCTACCTGACAAGTAGTAAGTTATATGTTAAATGTTCATTAGTAGAAGAACCAAGAGTAGTAGCTACCGTACTTAGAGAGCCATCAATTCTGTTTTCCAAGAATTCTGCTAGTGAGAATTATGTTGTGTTTTGTTTCAGTTGCATTGCTGTATACAAGAATGATAACTTCCATCTTTAAGATTATTCAAATAGCAAGTCAGGAGAAAATCTATTTGTCAAGAGTCTGTCTCAATTGGCTAATAACCTCTAAGGAAGATAAAACTGCATGCATTCTTTTGGATGTTGTTTAAAACGATTTTGAACAAGAGAAAGAAATGAAGGGTCCCTCTCAAAGGAAAGCCCAGTTTGACAGTGAGAAAACTTTAGGGACAGCTGAGTAGAATGCGAGTCAGTAACTTGCATTTTCAATTTTCAATTTCTCATTGTGGGGAAGAAACACTAAGAGCTCATCCAGAGTTAAGAGGCAGGAGAGAGGATGGAGGGAAGACGAAAGATGAGGCTGTCCTCATTCACCACTTCCACCTGAATAATTTTGAAAAATAAAGTAGTAGAAATGAGGAGAAAGAAAAAAGTCACTATTTTATCCCCCCATTGTGATTCAATTAGAAAAAAGAGATGCAGATACCAATAATCTCAGGTTGTGTTCTCTTGGTGGCAAGATTTGCTTGGTTCTATGGCTCTCTGAAGTTGAAAGCAGTGTCTGCTACTAGAAATAAAGTATGTGGCAACAGTGGCCCAAGACATGGAGATCCTTAGAGTGGCTTCTGATAGGGTTTGGTGTAAAGTTGAAAGAGTCTAGAGAATTCACATTTGAGCAATTACTGGGAAAGAATAAACTAGGTTACACACTACTTGTTCTTAGACTTTATGTTTTTCCAACCTGCAAATGAGATTTTTTTCATATTCATATCAAGAATAATGAACACAATGTTTTGTGCAGCTCCTATATTCCAGACATGGTATTAACCACTTTATTACATTTTATCTTATTTAATATTGAGCAGGTGGAATTATTAGCTCCATTATATAGCCCAAGAAACCAAAGCTTAGAGAGATTAATTAACTTGTTCATATTCACACAGCTGGTGACTGGTAGAAATGGGATTTGTAATTATTTGATGCCATACTTGACGGTGAACACAGCCTTTTATATTTTACAATAACTTTTCATTTTGTTTTATCTTTGAAATATATGTTCATTGTAATAAACAAAATACAGATAGGCAAAATAAATATATCTTTACATTAAAGGGTTTAATTTGCTTAAATTATTTCAAAATCTTACTCAGCAGTTTTGCACACTTCTCTCCCACGTAATGGTGGCTCAGACGGTAAAGCATCTGCCTGCAGTGCAGGAGACCCAGGTTCGATTCCTGGGTTGGGAAGATCCCCTGGAGAAGGAAATGGCAACCCACTCCAGTACTCTTGCCCGGAAAATTCCATGGACTGAGGAGCCTGGTAGTCTACAGTCCATGGGGTTGCAAAGAGTCGGACACGACTGAGCGACTTCACTTTCACTTCCTAAGGAGGGTTAACTTTTTGAGAGTTTTCTTTTGTCCACCCACTATTCCTGGGATAGTTCTTTTACCCATTATGGGCAATCATATGTGTGTGGACCAAATAAGTCCAAGAGAAAGTTGCTTGTTGGGGCTGTCACACCAGCATGAGGTCACATTTTTTAAACTAGTTTATAGAGTTGGGTGATGATACTTCCCCAGACAACCCCATTTCCTGGATACAGAGCACTGTGATGCTATAATACCTTCACAAGTGCTATCAGAAAACTTGGTTAAGAGTGAATATCATGGAAGTGCTTGCTCCATAGTTTTCTACTCTCAAAACATCTTTGAGTGGTAACATTCACAGACAAGAACATTTTTTTAATCTTCAATTTTCTCTTATTTTTGAATACTGTACTTGATTTTGCAGGAAATGTGCTCAGTGAAAGAAAGAACAAGAGAATATTGTTGACAAAGAATAAGGTAATAAAATATATGTATCAAGCTTAGAAAGTTTAGGTTAGGGAATTTTACTCTTAATTAGAAACAGGAACCCAAAGATGAAAGCATTTAAATAAGATTCCTGGTCAGCGGTTTCTTTTGATAGATATATTTTATCATACATTTGAGCTACAATATTTATTTATCAGGAAGAAGAAAATTTTAATTATAAAATTATGTAACATCCTCTCAACATTTGATCTTACTATTTTCTTCACATGCATGTCGGAGAGTCATTCCTTTGTATTAATATGTCCAGACAAGATCTTTGTTGTCTTGAGGAGCTGCTCTTCTCACTTTCCAAAATATGGTCCTCATGGGGGCTGCTAATCACATTATTCTTCCCCCTTCTCTGCCCTAGGATGGGCACGGGTGCCAGACTGGGATCAATCACATATGTCACCTTTCTAGTCATGGAAATTAGCTAAGGGACAGATGTATCAATAGGACTCGGGCCAATCTGAGTACCTGCATGGAATTTTTCTAACAGAAACTGGCAGGAAATAGCTTTGTTCTTGTTAGTTACAGCCTTCAGAATACAAGCCCAGAGCTTTCTGCTACCAGTTCTTGCCTCGTGGAGGTCACAGGCCTAAGATGATGAAGACATCAATCAAAAATGGAAATAAGTGTGTGTATGTGTGTGTGTGTGTATGTGTGTGTGTATTTGTGTGTGTGTGTGTGAGAGAGAGAGAAATCCAGTGTCCCTGAGGCTAAATCTACTTTCCAAGCTTTGCCTTTTTGCCTTTCAGAGCAAATAATTTGCCCACTTGCAGAGCAAGTTCAAGCTAAGTTTTTGTCATTTAACTAAAAGTCCTGACTAATAGTCAAAACTCAGGGTGCTAAGTAAACAAAATCTGCAAGACATCTATTTTCTAGCTTCTATTCCCCTTGACATCTGTCTTGAAAGATTTATATAGGAAATGTTGAAGTCTTTTTGGCAACAGCATAAAAATCATATTATTCAACAAACTTATTCCATGCCTCTTTAGGGCCAGGCATTGTGCACCTAAAATACTAAAGAAACTGAAGCAAGAAAGTACCCCGTGTCCATGGCAGAAGCATACATGAAAGCCAGTTACTAGAGACCTGTGTAAGAAAGGCTTTGTTTCTTTTTAACTTTTTGGCAGAGCTGAACAGCACATGGGATCTTAGTTCCCTGACCAAGAATTGAACTGGAATGCCCAGTGTTGGAAGTGTGGAGTTCCAACCAATGGACCACCCGGGAAATCCCGGAACAGCTTTAATAAACGTCTGTGGAAAGTGTCATGGGAACTCAAAGGAGCAAGCAAGTTCAAACACTTGAACTCTTGAGTGTATTTTGAAGAACAGTAAAATTTTACCAAGCAGAGAACAGAGAAAAGGGCACTATGGACAGAGGAAATAACAAGTTGCTAGGTCATGGACGTATGAAAAAGATACATGTCATGTTTGGGGAATAACAAAACCTTTGATGCAACTACAGCATAATGTTTTAGAGTTGGATAATGGTAAGGGAGAAGGAAATGGCAACCCACTCCAGTATTCTTGCCTGGAGAATTCCATGGACAAAGGAGCCTGGCAGGCTGCAATCCATAGGGTCACCAAGAGTCAGATACAACTGAAGCGACTTAACAAGGACAACAATGGTAAGGGATTTGGCTAAACAATTAGGCAGAACTCTGTCTAAAAAGTCTTAAATGCCATGCTACAAAGTAGACTTCATCCTACAGGCTATGAGAAGCCATCTGAAGTTCTCAGTCAAATGAATGACCCAATCAAATTTGGACATACATGGATGTAATGAACATGCACAAACTCATCACGCAGTAAACAATTATATCAACTCATGTGTGAGGTTTGCCTGTTCATACTGTTCATGGGGTTCTCAAGGCAAGAATACTGAAGTGGCTTGCCATTCCCTTCTCCAGTGGACCACGTTCTGTCAGCCCTCTCCACCATGACCCGCCCATCTTGGGTTGCCCTGCAGGCATGGCTTGGTTTCATTGAGTTAGACAAGGCTGTGGTCCTAGTGTGATTAGATTGACTAGTTTTCTGTGAGTATGGTTTCAGCATGTCTGCCCTCTGATGCCCTCTTTCACCACCTATCATCTTACTTGGGTTTCTCTTACCTTGGGTGTGGGGTATCTCTTCACGGCTGCTTCAGCAAAGCACAGCCGCTGCTCCTTACCTTGGACGAGGGG